>JACXGM010001242.1:0-18031 GCA_016801145.1 Umbra pygmaea
GGCCAGATACAGAGGAGGGCCAGATACAGAGCAGGGCCAGATACAGAGCAGGGCATGATACCGTTTTGATATTAAAATTGGTGACCCCAGCAGCGGAAAACCAAATAATTTATTCAGTAGCAGAATTTACATTACCTATTAGAGCTATGGTTGAATTAAAACATTTGAAATTAGTTCATGATATTTTGTAGTTTGTAGCAGCCATTTGTAAGATTTCCACTTTAAAAAACAGATGAATGGCAATTTTAAGTGTTACAACAGATTGTTGTTAATTTTTGTCCATTCATTGTGTGTCAACAATCCTGATGAAATTGGAAGGATTTATGTATGCATTGCTTTCAAGCAATAGAATAATAAACAGGCTTATATGGATCTGAAAAGGGAGCTGATTTGGACATATTTCCAAAACAGGTTTTTAAGCTATATCAATCTAAGTAGCAAGCTAGATATGTAGATACCCATAGCCTAGGACATGTATACATCACTTGGTTGTATTCATACGATGACAGGATAGGCTATATATTGTTCTTATTCCAAACCTTAAGTTACGTGACAATACCTAGATGTTATCTAGCTAGTTATTTGCTAAGATTAAACATATCTGGGGCCACCACTAGCCTAGGGCAGTGTTTCTCAATATTTTTTTCAATATTGTACCGTCTTTGGACTGCCTTTTAAAGCCAAGTACTCCCTGACCAGCGGCAAGTACACCCTGACCAGCGCAAAACAATTTCTGGCAGAAAAAAGTCTATATAAAGAGGTATAATACAGCGCCGGCAGTGATAGCGCCGGCACTAAACAACAACCTTTTTATGACAAAACAATGTAAATGCTACATTTCAATTGTTTAAAATCCGGAGCCCAAAATCACATGAAATACATTCTGAGGGAACTATTTTGTAATACCGAAATATGTGAAATATGAATGTATGAGAGGGTCAAATACGTTTGTAGGGAACTAAATTGAACACTCGAATAACGTTAAATATGAACATGACGTAGCATATAGCATAGTTTTTGCTAGGGTGGAGACCAGGGATTGTGGACGATCTGCTGAAGGTCAAACCAAGTGTTGAGAATTATATTCTATATAATCATGTTTAAATACAGTTTGAATAGTTTAGAATGATATTACTAGATGAGATTGTTATATGGCTATAGTTAAGGGCCTGTTGGGACATTCTAGGACATGTAGACAGACAGGGAGCATATTCAGGGTCAAGCGAGATAAGACTTTCCTTTAGGAGAGTAGACAAGGAAGCAAGGCCAAAGAATGACGTAGGGGAGAGAGAGAGCCCTTACAGTTCTTATATTATATCATCAGCATAGGCTGTAGCCTATGGCTTAGGACTTATAACTTATAACTCTGTTATATATTAGACTGCTTATAACTATATGTTCCATTGTAGGTTAGACTGTAATTCCATCACAGGTCTAATACATGGAGATGCCATTCAGACTAATAGAACAGGACATTTTACTGACAGGACATTAGACAGATAAGGGTTACTGAGTTATTCAGAAAGGAGTGCACTAGGTAGTATGGATCACATGTATGTTCAGACAATCAAGGTTGGGAGCAGTGGCCTGGACATTAAGAGATAGTAACCTGCGTAGGTAGAGGTTAAGGTGACCGGCACATGTTCACACATGAGACATGAGACAGTCACGAGTTAAGAACCTTCTAGAACCTTCTAGAAGGTATGTGAACAACAATGCAAAGGCTATATAACCCAGATCCATAAGAGCATTCGGGCCATTTTCCGGAACCCGTCTTGATGCCTTGTTATGATGACCCTGTTTCCGTAACGAGAAGTACTTTATTAAACATTCTATTATCTACCACAACCTGACTCCTGAAACTATCATTTCAACGAAGATCTTACCCAAGCCTGAATTTAACACTTAACACAAGCATCAAAATGGGGACGAAGGGTGATTTAAGTGACTTTGAACGTGGCTTGTTTGTTGGTGCCAGATGGGCTGGTTGATGTCAGAGGAGAATGGCCAGACTGCTTTGAGCTGTTAGAAAGGCAAGAAGATTGACTACAGCAGCAGAAGAACACTCCTATCAGCTAAGAAAAGGAAACGGAGGCTACAATTTGCAGCACCTTGTTGAATCTATGCCACAAAGAAATAAGGCAGAGAAAAAGGGTGTCCAACCTGGTAGTAGTAAGGTGCACCTAATGAAAGTGAGTGTAATTATACTATTGGTCCTTTAAAATGTGTTTTGAAAATTAGAATTGTTATTCCCCTTGTATATGCTAGAGGTCTGAACTTACACATATCTCCTTTAAACTGAAAAAAAGCCACAACCACAATATTCGTAATACATTATTATTTGGAGTTTTTAAATCAGGTAGGTCTATTGTTATCCATAGTTTGGGAAAGTTGACTTACACGGTTATCTTATTCTTGGGGAGAGTGGCCCCTGAGGAAGAGTTGCATTTACATATGCTGCCTCTTAGATTGGAAATTACATTTTCATAACCTGAAAAGGCAGCCTTGTGCATCATTCTTTCCACTTTTACGATTTAAGTCCTCCAGAGTTACATTAGTCTGCTGACTGAGTGGGATTTTCGTTTCTGCATCATTGCCATTGTAATAACAGTTTATAAAACGACTGCCATGAAAGTGTTATACTTTAATTGTAGCTTTAGAGTTGAAAAAGAGGAGGTTGGAAATCAGTCTATTACTGGCTGTCCTAATCTCACGGTCCTCGCTCTGCTTTATGTTTAAGTGAGAATTACATGGTGGATTAGGGAGGCGGAGCGGGACATTTATATTACAATCTCTTTGCATTAGTGAAATGGAAAGACTAGTGAATAGAACAGGACCTGGATTGTCATGCTCTCATCGCAGAGAGATATGTCTTCATGTGTGTTGAGCATTCTGTTCATCAACCAGAACCTTCAAAACCAGAACCTACACCTAGATCCAGACCGTGTTCACTGAGGTCCAGATCCAGACATTAAAAAACACATCGGCGTGGTTTGGGTTGATCTGGGGATCACCACTAAAACATCGAGACCCCATCTGTGTTGTCCAGATAGACGTATCCTTTTTGATCCAGACAGTAATAAGCTCTTCACTATGAGAGATACAGTGAGAGCATCGTTAAGCTGCAGTCCCCCCCCCCACACAGACACACTGTTGAGCTCACGGGTTGAGGCCATGTGAGTGCGGAGCCGTCTTTGCATGTGAGAAGCCTGGAATGTGGGATGCATGAAGGATGGGTGCCCTTTTACTTTATTTTCTCTGGGACTGTCAAACTCAGTCTGCTTTGTGTCTCCTGGGGCTGTTTACCTGCAGTGTATGGCCTCATATAAACCCTGGTAATAGCCTTATATAATAAAAACAGCATAAACTGCTTTTCGCTAGTGCTTTTCTACCTTTAATATGCAGTCATGGTGCTGTTACGAAATTGGATTTTGAGCTTCAAAGTGGATACGTAATGAGTCTAATGGGTTCAAATCGGCACTATATGAATAATTCTGAGATCTAAGATGTTTTTCCCAATAGGCTTATTTTAGGTTGCACAGAGTAGCTGGCTATCAGTTTCTAAATGCTGCAGAATTATGATCAGATGTCCCACTGCTGCCTCAGTGACAGACATTCATAAGACACACAGGTAGGTACTGTGTACAACTACATCTAATTGGCAACAACTCATAGGTCATGGGGTCTCTCATATTTGTGGCTTTACCAAAGGACCCTTAATCTAGCCTCTGGATTTGACGTGTCTGTGTTTTGTGTCTGTGTAGATGTTCAGTATTGGGACCCCTATGGGCTCGCTCAAACAAGCTCTAATCACCCCACCCCTCCAAAACATGAACCATGTCCCGACTCTCTCTTTTGAACTACAGCATGTCTCTATTCTTGTGTCACTCCTGTCATTCAGGCATCATTTCTTCATCTTTTGTATTTCATATATTTTACAATCACTTGATAAATAGTATAAAAGTGTGTATCATATATATACAACACAGGCAGTGAGTTACACTATATGGTGTTTGTTAGAGCCACTAATGGTTACTATACTTATTATTAATGCCCATTGTTTTGGAATTGGATGTCCAACAAGCTTATATGGCTCTGATGGTAACGTATCCACATACATTTGGCAATATGGTGTACAGTATATTCTCTTAGGCTAATACTAGGCCAATATTTTTTGTGAAGAAGATAGATGATGAAATGATTGGCATCCTTAGGAAAAACCTAAATCTGCTTTAGCACTCTACTCTTAAAGATGCCTTCCGCGATATTAGTCTATTTCTGCCTATTTAGGCCTCTATGTTCTAAAAAACGTGAATATAGGCGGTACTCCTCTCTTATGGAATATTAAACATGTCAAAAGTCTGTAGACTTGTTGGCAAAGTTGTGTGCTTGTATGTTGAGGTTTGTGATTGTACAAGGAAGTATGTGGTCGCATATTTGCTTTAACAAATCTGTAATTTCATTTTGCAAGCTTGTATATTTATGTTCGTACTTGCATGCTTTTTTTTGCAAGTGTTTAAAATTAGGATTGTGCTTGTAAATTATATTTTACAAGCTTGCATAATGAACTGTGAAAACATTTTAAAAAGTTGCAAATCTGTAATATTATATTTGAATAAATTCAGATGGAATTGCAAGCATATTTCTTTTTCAGACTTGCAACAAAAATGTTTACGGCAAAGAATATTCTACTGCGAGGCTTAAATACATGCGCGGGTGCTTGTTTGCGCTTGCTCAGATTTTTGACATGTTTACTACGTGCATCTCTTTTGTTATTCAAGGGTCGTAAGCTTGTAAAATGAGTGTCGCAACCAAATGAGCTGGACCACCTCTAATATTGACCAATCAGTCAGTCCTGCATTGCTAAATCCAATCCCATTGGTGGGATACTTTCGTCAATCAAATTCGAACAAGCAGTCGATATATATGTAAAGTTTATTCAGTGGGGCATGGTAGAAAGCGCGCGGAGGAAGAACTTTAACGTACCATGTAGTGATGGTTATTACGGCTCTTTTCCGTGAGCCAGATCATATAATAATATAATAATATGTTTATTTTTATAGCACCTTTCAAGAACCCAAGGTCGCTTGACATAATAATGCAAAGATGGTACGTTAAAGTTCTTCCTCCGCGCGCTTTCTACCATGCCCCACTGAATAAACTTTACATACATACCGACTGCTTGTTAGAATTTGATTGACGAAAGTATCCCGCCAATGGGATTGGATTTAGCAATGCAGGACAATAGTCGAGGTCATCCAGCCCATTTGGCTACGACACTCATTTCACAAGCTTACAACCCTCGATTTACAAAACTGATGCATGTAGTAAACACGTCAAAAATTTTAGCGTGCGCAAACAAGCACCCGCACATGTATTTAAGCCTCGCAGTAGAATATTCTTTGCCGTAAACGTTTTTCGTTGCAAGTCTGAAAAAGAAATATGCTTGCAATTCCATCTGAATTTATTCAAATATAATATTACAGATTTGCTACTTTTTAAAATGTTTTCACAGTTTATTATGCAAGCTTTTAAATCATAACTAACAAGCACAAACCTAATTTTACACACTTGCAAAAATAGCATGCAAGTACGGACATAAATATATAAGCTTGCAAAATGAGATTACAGATTTGTTAAAGCAAACTTGCGACCACAAACGCCAATCTTCAACCACAAATCTCAACATACAAGCACACACCGTTGCCTACAAGTCTACAGACTTTTGACATGTTTAATATTCCATTCTCTCTTGTTTGTCTGTATCTAGAGGTCGGTCCCATCCTGCAACCACATTAGACATCACTGTACATCTCTGGCCTGATTGACTTTTCTGCCAACTGTACTTCCTCCACTTTAGCGAATCAAGTCACATGTTTTGGAAGCATTCCCTTCCCGACGCTAGGTTAGGAAATTGCTACCATAGCGGTGTGGTATTGCGGTTGTTCTACTAGTATATGGGGTTACACAGGCCGTGGCAGGTGCCAATCAGGACTGACCAGGTGTCTACAGATCCGCCCCCTTACCTGGTACCAGTGTCTCCGCCCTTTGTTCGGGTTCCAGATGTGTTTGTCCTGACACATGTGCTGGCTGCCATGTCTTTCCCACCCTGTGCCGGCCCTTTTGAGCAGTACCTTTCTGTGTTAATTCAAATATTGTTTGTCTGTGCTCGTACTACCGGTACATTAATGTACTAGTGCGTATTCATCCTGAGACGGTTTAAATCTATGTAAACTTGTACTCCGCATTGTACTACGTTATGTACAATGAGTGATTTGTTGCCTTGTAGGCATAAAGGTTTGTTATTTTGTGCATCACTGTCACCCATGCTGTTAAGTAGCCTTGTTTGCTAAGATTCTTTATTTTTGTATGCGCGTCCTTAAATAAAATAAGGAATGAGACTCGCCTGCGTCTGGCTCCTCTAACAGCAACATGTTACACTCCTGCATTCTTTCCACAACACTCCACCTGAATTTACATCATCTGTGTTATGTTGGTGGGAGTATTGTAATAAAGAAGTTAAAGAGGAGCACAAGCCATAGTCCGCCTGAGTTGTTCAATTTAAACAACATCCGCTAGGAACCAGAGACATAACAAGCGGTGAGAAACACCGTCAGGTTTCAAGCTTACTGCATTAAGAAAATAATTCTACTTAAATTGTGCATGTAATATAAACAATGTACTAGACTAAAATGGGGGGCCTAAATAATAGTTATGCATCTACAGAATTTGCAGATGGCAGATTTAAGTACTTCACAGTCTTCAAGAACTCTACCTTACATGTCTTCCTGTTTCACTGGGATAGACACATGAGGTAACACATTCCAAAGATTCTTGTGAAGGTCAATGGCATCAAGAACTACCAAGAACCATCTTGGTTCTCTGCCAGCAGCCTGAACACTTTGACACATTGGGATCTTCCAGCAAGACAATGACTGAAAGCACAAGAACAAATCCATAAAGAAATGGTTGAATGACCACAAAATCAATATTTTGCAATTGCCATCTCAAACTTCCCATTGAACAAATCTATATTGAATTACACAGGGAAGCTAAAAAGTGCAGACCTCAAGAATCTGGAACAATTCTCCTGTCACATAAAATATATACTATGTTTCACATAGAAAAATTACAATATACTGTGCCCTCAATATGTATTGGGACAGTAAAGTTAAAATGGCTTTTTCTGCTGTACACTCAACACATCTGAAAATATTACAATACAAAAATAAATACAAGCAAGAGTACAGACTGTATTATTTTATTTCTGTCTGTTTTAACTCATGTACTGTATGTTTTACCAACTAAAAATAACTGGCTTTCAGTGTACCATTTCCCCATTTGATGTAAATATATGTGTTGGGACATTTGCCTCACAGGTGTTTCTAATTAATCAGGTATTTCCTGTTGCATTCTTCACACATACTGTAGAAGAGCTGTGAATGTGTAGTCTCAGTTCTATCCTTTGCTTTTGCCTTTGGACTCTGCCATATAATTATAATGAATAAAAAGGCAATTAAACTCTTTGGCATGGTCATTTGCTTAGTAAACAACAAAATGGCAATTGTTATTAGTTGTCACGTTGACAACACGCGTCAGTGTAAAATGTGTCGCACTCACTAGTTTGAGAGTTTCAGTTAGTGTATTGAAATATTAGCATTTTGATGTTTGAATATATTTAGATGACTTACCAGTAGAATTATAAAGCAATTAAATCCAGCACTCTCCACTTCTTCTTCACCAACAAGGCAGGCCACTAGTGAGTCTGCAACTTGCCACAAATCTGTTTGATGTAGGCCACTAGATCTTTGCAATGTAATGGTAGACATATAAATGGCTGCCGCTCTCACCATTCTGCTACATTGATTTGAATTGGAATGGTCGTTCTATATTTATTCTATTTCTATGGACTCTGCATTTGGTATTCAGTAGGCTTCCAACATGAAGAATATAAAGCTGCAGTGAAACAATTGCATAAAGGTTGGGTATAGCCAAATCATGTAATATTTTATGGCAGCAGAAGACTGAATTCAGAAGAATATTGGCTACCAGTTTACAAGAAAATTCCACCTGGATGGCGCTTCACATTGCAGCAGTACAATGACCAAAAAGACACTGCCAACAAGACCGCGTTCATCAGTGGGACAAAGTGGAAAGTGAAACCTCTGATTTTAATCAAATGGAATATGCGTCTGACTTGCTGAAGAGGAGACTAAGGTCAAAAGCCCCCTTAAACAAGCAACAGCTCAAAGTGGCTGCAGTAAAGGCTTGGCAAATCATCTCAAAGGATGCCAAGAGTTTGATGATGTCAACAGCTAGCAAACGGACTGCTATTATAGCATGGAAGGCATGTGTGACTGAATCCTGGATTTTTTAAATACAATTTGCTTTAAGTTGAATTGTCCCAATATGTATGCTAGCATACAATGTGGGGATAGATCTCTGTTCTATTCTTAGTTGGTAAAACATACTGTACATGTGTTGAAACAGCCAGAAATAAAATGTGAGACTACTCTTGCCTCATATTCACCTTTAAATCCTATTTGCATATGCATACATTAAAAAGAGCAATTTTAACTTTGCTGTTCCAGTAATTATGGAGGGTACTGTAGCTCATTATCTGCATTTTATATTTCATACACCCTTTATTTCTCTTCATCAAGGGTGACAAGCATTTTGGAATTGACTGTATAGTAGAAAAACACTAGCTATTGAAAATGCCTTTGCGTTGTTCTTCCCAGGCTGGTAGGCTAGCTGGTGAGACACGCAGCATGCAGATACAGATGATGCTAATGTTAGCTGACCTTTGGCTGAGGATTGATTCAGATCATTAAGTTGGACGTCCCCGACGCATGACCTCTTGTAAAACCAGACAGATGCTCCCCGTGCCTCAGTACCATTACACACACCATTACATGTCTTATCGATGACAGTCTACCTGGTGTGTGGAATAATACTTAAAGCTCTTCCAGCCAGACGGCTTGGCGCGTGCAGGTCTTTGGCAGATTATCAAAGGGCAATTTCATGTGGCACTCCATCTTAGCTTTGTGCTTCTAGGCTAAATGTGGAGAAGCTCAGAAGCTGGTATTGCTGTTCACTGGGTTAGCTCGCTAGGTGGCAGACTTATCCAAGACATGATAGCCCTGTGGAGGACACCTCTAGCATCTCCTGCCATGGAACCGCCTCTGGTACAGCAGGCCTGTACACCTAACTCATATTGCATATTACTGCTTTCTCTATTTACCCCATATGAGAGTGCTGCTTTAATCAAAGTGTTAAGAGACCCACTGCTGACTGTCTAATCATCTCTGGATAATTGACCGCATGGTTCTGTGGATGATTTGGAAATGGACCTGAAACCTTGAGCATGTAATGTAGTCAGTGCTAGGGAAAATCTCGATAAAAAAGCCTAACGAACTTGTCAAACGAATATTTGAACATATTGTTCTGTAGGATTTTGTGTAATATTATTAAAAAGCTCTTAATAACAGACCAGACTTGACAATGTTCCACCCTGCAATTGTTCAGACAGTGGCTTTCCATTCCGTAAAGCTACCAGATGGTGGCAGTGTTGAATTTTAAAAGCCAGCCATTGCCCAGCAGAAAATTCTTTATGCTGAAACAGATGAGCTAGCTCCCAGAGCCAAGGTCCATGGAATATAATGAACTGTACACACTGCCACAGTGGAAGTAGAGCCTCTCAAAGGAGAGCTATTCATGGGCTCAGTTTACCTTAACCTGCTGCCGATAAAAATACAAAACAGTCATGAACCCACAACCAGGACCAACTGACTGTTGACCTTTTAAGTATATATCTGACGGAAACAGTTCAAGCATGATAGGCCAAACACTGTTCTTTTTGGAATTTCAGGTCTGGGGGGCATTAACTGACATTTACAGAAGGATGTTCCTTTATCATAGTGACAGCCACATTTAGATAACACTCAAATCACAGTGAATTATTAGTATTACAAATTAAATCCACCTAGGCACAGTTGAACATTAACTGGGGGACCTGGTCAGACATAGGCTGTCATAAAAAAGGCATCACCCTACTCAACATAAGTATTTTCACTTTACCCTCCAAACAGTATGTAATGTAGTACAACTAACATCTAACAGTTCCTTTTGATATACATAAATGGCTGAGAAAAGCAAGTTTAAACGCTGCACACGTCAACCTCCTTACAGTCAGTTTTGAAGCAGTTAGCATTTTCGAAGATGTTAGGTCCATATATATTTGGACTAAGTCATCATTCTTTTTTCTGTCTACCACAGCATATTGTAGTCAAAATTGAATAATGACCTCAACATCAGCTCAAAGTGCAGACTTTCAGCTGTAATTTGATAGTAATTACATCCAAATTGATTGAAGCACTATATTTTTGGTGCTCAAATGTATTTTAACAAACAAAAATAATCATGAGTTGAGTGTTAATACAGCTCTGGAGAAAATAAGGAGACCAATGCGATATCATAAATTTCTCAGTTTTGAATATTGATATGTACAGTATTTTAGCACATAAAGCGTGCACTCGCGATTGACGCACCCTCGTACATCAGGCAGAAATCTTGTGTTGTGTAAAAAAAAATCAATGTAGCACCCACCCTCACAAAGCGCACATCATTTTGTTGAAAGGTGACACTTAATCTCCCCTCACCCAGACCTGCATTGATGGGCACTCAGCTAGTCATTGTGTTACAAATGTTCAACACCCAAATCCCCACGTGCTGATTAGATGAAACCAGCTATTCCCCAAGTGAGGAACCTGCATTGGTGTTAGTGGGTACATGAAAGAAATTGTGGTTGAATGTGTATTTCAATATTCAAACTGGCTACATTTAAGTGATTTTGTTTCTTGTCTGAGTAGCCCAGTCTCACTGGCGAAGATAATCACCAACTAGTGTCTGTATAAATAACCACACAATGTAAAATATCAAATAATTGGCATCCAAGCAGATTAACTATAATTGTGTTTTTATTGAGTACATGAGAAAAGACATTGAGTAGGCAAATCTAATTATACAAACTGGACAAGTAATAAAGTGAAAAAAGGAAGAACAACGATATACATCAGAACACATACCCAGTGATATCCTTATAAGCTTATATTATTAAAACCCAAATCTTTTGTGTTTTTGAAAATAATTTAGGCCTATCTATCAATTATTGAACAAACTTTTACTCCTTGCTGTGTGGAATTCAACAGACGTGACATCATATTTTTTTAGCCCTGCCTGCAATTACCAATTTACTAAAATATAACTTAGAGAGCCTAACTAAAATAAGAATGAATAGTTCTATAAAAAAAATTATTCAGAAGCCACTGTCAGATTTCTGGATCAGTGACGCGCAGAGTATTCTGTGGTTGTAATTTGTGCTGTTAAAATGCTATTTTTTGACAACGTACCTATGAGAGATCGGGTTCTCTCTATCAGCAGCGTGAAAGCTAAATACAGACACAAACCTTGAGCAGTAATGGATTTAGGCTGAACTATGTCAATACAACCCAACATTACAGAGTTGTGTGCGTCCTTTCAAGCCCACTTTTCTAATGAATCTGTGGAGAGCAAATTAATTAACAATTTGACTCAGTGTGTGAGCTGATGGTACCTGAATGCCATTTGATATGGCCGATGTATAAAGAGCAAAATGAGTGGTAACTCACGTTGTCTGTATGGCTGTATAATATGTAGGTATACATACTAGAGTTGTCATCAGGCCTGAAAACTGAGCCTTGTCTGACCCAAGCCATCTCCGATCAGGACCGAACCCAGGCCCGGTCAGATGTCACAGAAATTAAATAAGCCTGGCCGTTGCTACAGCGACAGTGTGTGCATAAACTGTTGAATAATGAAGTGTGGGAGGCAATAAAATAATAAAGTAAACAGACCTTGCAATAAAGGTGAGAAAATGTTTATATGCTTCGTTTTATCATTATGTTCAGAAATAAGACAGGTCCTGCTTTTTTTGAGATTGGCCTGAACTGTAGCCTAAACACTTATCCGGTTGTCTTATAATAAATCTTTACATTTTTATCATTTGAAAAACAGACTCATGGGTTTGTTTTTTGTTTCAGAAAAATAAAAAATAGCCATTATTATTACAGCACACACTGTCATGGACAGATGCTGGAACTTTATAGAACATTCTAGGCCAACTGCTCACTGATCACATATACATTTACTTCAAATTATGAGCCAAGAACACCAGTCTGTCCACAGTGTCAGGTTTAAGTGCAGCTCAGTGACATGTTAAACATTTTCTCCAGTGCTGAATGCCCTTTCTGAAAGGCTGCTTGAGGCAGGGATGCATAGATTTTTTTAGCTAGTTCCCCAGTCTGTAGAAATGTACCTTGTGTTTATCAAGTGGATTAACATCACTGTCCACCTCAGGTATCAGTAAATGTCTCTTGAGCTCCTTTTCAATGGCAGTGGCCAGTGACTCCTCCTCCAACATTGTGTTTTTTGAAGTAACTCCCAAAATACTTTTTGGACTTTTTCACTGCCTCCTTGGTGTCATCATCACCAGCTGTAGCCATAGATGTAGCAGTTGAGGGGCCCGGGGACCAGATGTCTTCCACTATCATAGCCATGAGTTCAGTGGTAATTGTTCATGCAATGGCTTTAATCTGGTCATCTTTATTGTAACGGTTTTCAAAGCTGGGGTCAAGTGTGGATGCCAAACTTAACAGATCATTCAAACAGTCTCCATTGTACTTGGTGTTCAGGTACTCCAGGATGGTTGTTTTCATTTGTTTGGTTAGGTCTCTGTCATCAGATGTCACTGCAAGGACCTCAGATTTGAGCAATGCCAAGACAGGTTTGAGGTAGGTAAGTGCTTTGCTCACTGATTCCAGCACATCAACATCTTGCCGTGTTGGAATAAGATGCCTGCGTTTTTTGTCTGCACCCAGCACATGAGGAATGGCTTTTTCTTGCTCAATAAGTCTCTATCATGCGCTGTCTTGAGCCCCATCTTGTTGGTGATTCTATGATGAGTTTATGCTCTGGGAGCTGTAGCTGATCTTGGGCATCACAAAGTGCTCTCTTCATTTTCCAACTATAGGAAAAAGACGACCTTCTTGCAAACTCCATTGGCTCTGTCTACTCTAGGATCCACCCGGCTTTTCTCTGGAAAACATTTCATATTTACAGAACAACATTTTTTGTGAGCCAATTTTTCACTGTTTACTGATGTAATGTCCTTGTCAGTTATGTTGATCTAAGGCTACATTTCCACGTGGCCGGCTATTTTAATATTTCCACGTTAGCCAATCAGAATCCCAAAAATAGCTAAATGAAAATGTAAACATAGATCGCACTTTTGGCGCAGGTGCAAGTTCTGGCGCATAATGTGACGTCGGCTGCCTAAACCTCAGTTTTTTTCAGTTTATATGTAAACGTACAAACAGAGTTTTCTAAAATTTCCACTCTGGCCAGAGTTTTTAGAAAGACTCGTTTTCAGAGGCGAATTCTCATATAAGTTGGGCAGGGCATTTGAGCAGAAATACTTTCGACTTGGCCCTGTATGTCTGGGGTCTAGGGTATTCATGAGTTCTATAAAGCCCTCTCTCTCCACCAGCTGATTCGGCAGCATTTATTTTCCTATAAACTTGGTGATAGCATTTGGAATGTCTTGCCATCTGTTGCTTTTCTTATCTTCAGGCACCTTTCTGCTAAACGACTCTGCTAAAGTTTGCTGAGTGTGTTGTGCAGCAGGTACCTTAGGCAATGTCGGCTTTTCTTAGGCAGCGGAGTCTCTAAGCTTTTCATACTCTTGGTATTCCTTGCTATGGTTGATTCGCAGGTGGTGAAACAAGTCGGTCGTTGAGCTGCTTTTAACCGCAACATGTTTCCTACACACCTTGCAGAGTGTTGTCTTTTGTGCAACATCAGTCTTCTCAAAACCAAACCACTTCCATGCAAGAGAGGTTGATCCACATTTAGCAACTAAGTCATCCAAGGTAGATTGTGAGACTTTGGGTGTCTGTATGTTGTCTCCTTCTCTCAAATGTTTAACCTACCCATGTTAACTGGTGTTGCGGTCATGCGCGGTAACCATGCCTGTGAGAGATGACGTGACCACGTAGGCTCAATAGGGATCATGTGACTTTCCCTGCTGCAGTCAAGGGCTTCTGCTGCACGCACCTCTGATTTAGTGAATGTGTGGAGTTTTAATGCGTGTTTTGAAATGTAAAAAAAAGAAGTCATTTAAACCGCATGTGGATGTATGCGGATGACTTGTTGCTGTATGTACGTAATCCATCAATGTCATTACCAACTATTCTTTCCATTTTGGAGAAATTCAGTTCTTTCTCCGGCTATAAGCAAAATCTCAAAAAAAGAGAGTGTTTCCCAATTAATCCAGCCGCATTATTGATCCAGCAGACAGATCTGCCCTTTCAACTCAAGGAGTTGGGCTTTAAATACCTAGGAGTGAATGTTACTCACTCACTGCCAGCTCTCCTCTCAGCTAAATTTTCCCCCCTTCTCACCCAGATGAAGGCAGATTTTAAGAGGTGGGGTAACTTACCTCTCTCCCTCATAGGAAAAATAAACGCTGTTAAAATGAATAGCTTGCCCAAATTCATGTTTCTTTTCCAATCTATCCCTTTGTTCTTACATATGACCTTTTTTTACAGCAATTAATCAGGCAGTCTCCTCTTTCATTTGGGCTGGAAAGACACCAAGAATCGCACTTCCCAATGTTCTATATAACTATTGGGCCGCCAACCTCCATAAAGTTCTTTTCTGGAAGCACACCCCAGATACATTGTGGTGCCTGTTAGAAGGTCTCTCCTGCTTCTCCTCCTCTCTCCCTGCTTTATTATGTGCCGCTCTCCCCACATCTCACTCACGTTTCTCAGACAACCTTGTAGTACTTTCCACACTCAAAATCTGGTACCAGTTTCGGTGCCATTTTAAGTTCTCCACTACATCCATCTTGGGCCCTATTAATAACAAACACATATTTACACCATTTGTGGTAGACAGTGCTTTCACTCTCTGAAATAAAAAATGGTATTACGACTTTCAAGGATCTGGAATGAGCTATTGAATTTTTTACCTCAACAGAAATCAGCAATTTCAATAATCTGTTCCTGGATTATTTCCTGTGATAAACACTCCCATTTTGTCGGATGATTTCTGGGATGGAGTGATTGATAGAACAAGCTCCATTTCATCTTGCGCCAGACTTGGACTTATTCAGTTCAAGGTGACCAACAGATTTCATTACTCTAAGTCCAGATTGTCCAGAATGTATCCCACAGTGATGGATGTGTGTGACAGATGTCATTCCTCCCCATGTAACCTCTACCATATGTTTTTTACCTGCTCGAAATTGAACTACTACTGGACCTTTGTATTTCATACCCTTTCAGAAGCACTTAAAATCAGTATAAACCCATGCCCCCTGATAGTGGTGTTTGGAGTCCCAGGGGACTCCCTCTCGCTGAATTATAAAAAAGCAGATATCTTTGCCTTTACTACACTAATAGCCAGATGTAGGATTTTGCTGCTGTGGAAGTCCTCTCAGCCGCCATTAGCCTCTCAGTGGTTATGTGATGTTGTGTCATTTTTAAAACTTGAGAAAATTGAGTATTCCATGAGGGGATCACAATCAAAAGTCATAGAAAAATGGCAGACTTTTATTTCCTATATTAATGGCTTGCAGAGGCTCCCCTCTGATCTGAGTCAGATTATATGAAGCTCCTAGTCCACCAAGTGTAATTTATTTCTGTTATTGAATGTATTTGTATTTATGTTAGTGTGTTTTCAGTTTGTTTAGATGTTTTGTGTGGGGTGGGGGGGTTGAGAGAGGTGGGAGGGCTGGGGATGGGTAGCGGGGGAGGGTGGTTTGGGGGTCGGGGATTATGATGGGGGACTAAAATTGTAAAAATTGTATTGATATATATATATGTTGCTGTACACACTATTATTTCTTTCCTGTCATTCATTATAAATAAATTAGAAAATAAAAATAAAAATCTATGCAAATGGAAGAGGCGCATGTGAATGTGCAAATCGAGGGCCAAGGTTGGAGTGGAGGGGTCAGTTTGACTTAGCTATCTGTCACCTGTTTATATGGATCTATACATCGCTTTCTGTTCCCGTTCACAATCCACAGCTCAATACACTTATCCAATTATATGTGTATTTATTTCCTGTGTTTGTCAGAGTGTACTGTTGCAAATTTGTTTTTGTGTTGTGTATGTACTGTAGGTGTATCCATCAGTATAGATATTATTGATGTTTTTGACTCCTCATAGTTATTTTGCCTTTTCTGTGTTTCAGATTAAATACTGTTATTTAATTTAAAAAAAGGAATGAATGGCCAGGTATCGTTTATCTTGTAAATATTATTATTTTTTAATACAAATTGTAATTTAAATACTCGATTGTCACGTTTCCTCCTTTGAATGGATAGAGACAGGCGCGAAGGTTGCAATAATCCAATAGCACTTTTATTAAATAAACAAAACACTGCCACGAGGGGCTAAGCGTTCATATCTAAACCTTTAAGAGAAACTGGAACAGGAAACGAAACAGGAAACATTGACTAACAGGGGAATGACAGAAACATGGGGTTTAAATACCAATTCACTAATAATGTAATACAAGACAGCTGAGAACTAAAATGACATCACCCATAGACCTAAATCAACAAGACTGAAACAGACACAAGAGGGAGCCAAACACAACACCATACACAGGGGAGACACTACAAGAAACAAAGTCCATTAAAAGCCCATAAGGGCAGGATGTGACATCAATAATGTCAATTTGTACAAATTTGATATTATTTCTGACGACATATATCGCCCACTCCTAGCTTATTATATACACAGGGTAGTGAGCCAGTTCAGCTAATAATTACTGTTGATTTATTTAGGCTTACCTTCAACATTGAAAATGGGATGGACAGTGTTGGCTGGCAAAGGAAAAGTAATACATTTTAGGAGAGAAAAAAAGTAATGTGTGAGGGATCCTGTTTTTCATATGTTGTTTGTCTTGCGTTTGATGGCTGTTTCCAGCTCTGTGTGAATTTTAAAGAGTTAAATTGTCCAGCTGGTATACTGTTTGACCTGGACTGGTTCATTCCAACTCTAAACAGATTGGCATGTAATGTACATAATTACATTGAAACATTCAGAAGTATCTATTCCCATCATTTCAGGGTAAACACTGAACAAAATGGCACCCTGCGCACTTGGCTAATTTGCATATAGGCTTGTAGTTATAATTGGCTAGGACACGGTCCATGCACACATGGCCTATGCATATAGGCTTTTAAATCCTTCCTTGATCAGGTGGCCATCGTGTCACTTATCCATCCCATTTCCATTTTTTGCCAAACTATTTTTATAATTATTATGCCTTGTAGGGATGCTCATATTGACCATTTAACCGTTAACCGAAAGTAAAACATTTGACCGGTTAATACTATCAGTTAAACGGTTAAGAAGTTTTTTAAATTTTTTACGTATATATAGCCTATATTAGTTAAATCACGTGGCGCGTTGACACGCGCAACCAGAGCCTGGCGCTTCGTTTTGAAAGGTGGGGAGATATAGGTAATGAGGAGCGAAATATACCGGCTGGCTGTTTTGCATCTGCAACGTGTTCTTCATTTAAAATGACAAGCCTTGAACATTTATGGTGACTGTGATATTAACTTGCACTTTCATTTTTTCATGTACAGAAACGTAACGCTATCGTATTGGGAAGCATATATTATTTTATCGGCTATAATTTATCATGCTCCTGATGCATTATAGCCGACAAAATAAGGTTACCTTAAAAACAACACACAGTGATTGACAACAAGCATTTTATTTTCGGAGAGGACCGTAATGGTAATTTCAATTAAATGGGAGCGCTCGGCAGTTATTGTATAGTTAGTAACATAACGCATAGCAAGTGTTATCAACATTTTGTTTTGTGTTAATGAAATATAGCCCTTATTGCAATAGACCTCCTGTAAGCAACCTTGTTCCAGATTGTCACCGAGTGTTTTCATTCTATT
>JACXGM010001242.1:18131-42707 GCA_016801145.1 Umbra pygmaea
GTATCGTTTAGTGTGGACTTTGCACCCCAGTGAACTTGTACGCAAAGCTGGTGCACCCGGCAGCTGTTGTTGATCTGTTCTGTATGCTGTTTAGACATTAAAACAAATCCGTGGAAAAAAATGTTTGTATATTTAACGGGTTACAGACACTCGTCAATTAAATGTTTTATTTAAAGCCAATTGAATCTTATAATCTTATCAGTTAACGGTTAATAATCGGTTAACAAGTTCCGGTTGTCGGTCAGGAAAATTACCCGAAATGAGCATCCCTAATGCCTTGTTATGAGTGCAGATTTTGTAATGAGATGGCTTATTTCTCGTCTCAAATGTGTTTAGAAACTGGTATTAAGTAACTTTAGCAGTGAAAAATGCCAATTTGTTGTTTTATATTATAGTTCCTCCTTGCTCCGCCATCTTGTTTCATTGTGTTGTTGCCATTTCTCTAGATGCCAGCAGATCGGGTAAACCCATTGCCCATTCATTAGAATGGGAAAAGGAATCGCTAGTTATTTTTTAAGCAGTTAAAAAATAACTAGCCGACCGATCATTTTAAAATCTATAAGCACACTGGATGACATGAGGATGCATATGGTACTGCTGAAATTGAATGGATATTATAAAAACTGCAGCTGGTAATAAGGCGTAAATAAGAATAATAATAAAAAAGGACAATATTGATTGAGTGGTGCAGTCAATAATAACAGTTGGCTTTCCTTCTTGAAATGTTTTCCATCAGTCTTTCACATTGATGTTGGGTGACTTATGCCACTCCTGATGCAGAAATCCAAGCAGCTCTGGTTTGTTTGATGGCTTGTGTTTATCCATTTTCCTCTTCATCACATTCCAAAAGTTTTCAATTTTTTCTAGAGCTGTATTTGCATATCAATTGCAGTCAATGACTGCCTGAAGTCTGGAACCCACGCTTAAAAATGTCTGTTAATTTTACATAAAAATAATGTACATCGGTTGCACATATTATAGTGAACATTGAGTCCTATCTAGATGAGTTAAGTTATTTTATGTTTGTGACCTTATGAAGTTGCTGGTGAAGTTGATGTGTTTTGGTATGTCAATATGCCATTGTTGATTGTGTGAGTACAACATATACACACAGTTAACTGTATATACGAATTTGTATCTGTTCTGCTCCTTGTGGTGATTTGATTTTATGTAAAAGCCTAACCAGGGCCGCAGGCCGCAAACTAGCTCTACGCTATATGACCTATATACGCGGCATCTGTTGTCTCTGTGTAACAATGCCTAGTGTATTGTCCCTGTTAATAAATTTTCCCCTGTAAATAAACAAATAAAAAAATGTTTAGTCAACATGATTAATTTATATTTAATACAGTATACTATATTTATATGTGCAACCGATATACATGATTTTTTAAATGTAAATTCAACAGCCTTTTTTCCAGTGCATATACATCACCAGTTCTGCAGCATTTGGCTAAATCTTACCAGATAATATAGCCCTAAACACTTCAGAATTCCTCCTGTTGTTTTTGTCTGCAGTCACATCATCAAGAAATACAAGGAAACTAATTCCATTGGCAGCTATACATGCCCATGCCTTAACACTACCTCCTCAATGCTTCACAGATGAGGTGGTAAGCTTCTGATCATGAGCAGTTCCCTCCTCCATACACTTTTCCCATCATTCTGGTTAGTTGATCTTCCTCTCAACTGTCCATATGATGTTGTTCCAGAACTATACAGATTGTTTTTAATGTTTTTTGCAAACTAATCTATATCATTTTGAGGCATACCAATTGTTTACATCTTGTGGATAACCTTGTGTATTTACTCTGGTTAAGTAATTTCTTGATTGTTGACTTTGAAACAAATACAACTACGTCCTGGAAGGTGATCTTGATCTGGCCAACTGATTTCACCAGGGAAAGAATTGTTCTGTAATCCACCATAGCTGTTGTCCATGGTCTTCAGGACATATTGGTGTTCCTGAGCTCATTATTGCATTCTTTCTTTTTAAAAATGTATTATTAAAATGGAAAAAAAAGTTGATTTTAAAAATAGTTGATTTGGCCACATCAAATGGTTTTGCATGAGTTTTTGTTATTGTACCAATATTAAATCAAGTTTAAATGAAAAACGAACAGGTTGTGCCAAATGTTTAATGTTCAAACTTCGCAGGCTTAATCGCTCGTGGAAGTGGTCTAATTTAAATGCAACGTTATGACGTGTTAGTGTGTCCCAATGCTAGCATACTCGCGTAATTAATAGTACATACTTTACCACCACCTGCGCGGTACATACTTTTAGTATGTAGTATGTAGTATGCAAATTGGGATTTTGACTTCATTCCCATTACCCTTTTTAACCAATAGATCGCTTGTCTCCATCCTCAACCATGCTCAGCTGTCATCTCTTGTCTAGTGCTAGTACTTGTATTTATGCTGCGTTCCATTATCTTTCCGAGTTGGAGCTCCGAGTCGGAGCTCGGAAGGTTGCCTAACAATGCACACCACACGCCCCTTTTTCCTCGGAAATCCGACTTGCCAACTCGGAGAGCACAGAGGAGACCGAGCAGGAATTCCGAGGAGGAAAACAAGATGGCTGCGCCCTTTGTGACTTGTGAGTTTAAATTGTGTTCATTGATTTTAGACCACTTTGGTTGTATAAATTACGATTTAAATAACTTGTATTACCACAATACCTAATTGCGTCTGTATCGCTTCCTGTGGGTACGAGAATCGGTCTTGTGGAGAGTGCAATATTCAAAGAGGACTTGTTTCAAACGGGTGTTGCTAAAAGTGGCTAGCGTTGCTAACAGGAAGTAAACTAAAGCATGAAATTAAAAGTGACTGCAAGAACAGCTTTCCGGGTGGCGTCCATGTTTTCTCCGACTCGGACGTGCAATCTGATAATAGAACGCTTGAAGTGTGGAAGTGACGTCATATCCGAGTTCCGAGTCAGATCTTTGGGATAAAGTAACGCAGCATTAGTTCCTGGGTTTGTTTGAGTAACTGTCGGTCATTGTCTATATGTATGGTCTGTGTTAGGTGTAGTTTGTTTGCACGTTTGACATTCGGTTGTTTGACTCACAGCATTCCTTGATGTTTTGTGAAGTGTCATATTTGGGATTCAACTACGTTTTAATTTCTACCCTCTTCACTTTTGTCTCCATTTCCCCTGCACCCATCTACACAACTGTTACAACAGCTGATATATTAATACTTAGTTCATATTTATGGACCTAAAGGTTTTTGCACACTGGACGCGTCTTTTTCGTGCGATTAATTCGCAAATTAATTATAAAGGTTTTTGCACACTGGACGCGTCTTTTTCGTGCGATTAATTCGCAAATTAATTATAATTTTCGATCCTGTATCTAGTTAATGCAATCTTTCACACTAGAGACGTTATTTCTCTGAGGGATTTTGCGGCATTTACTTTTTGGGACCAAGGTCGATTTTTCTGAGGTTTCGCGTCGACATGTACACATCTGACCAATTAAAACGCAGATTGTTGATCACGTCACATAGTCAAAACATTCAACAGAATGGGATGGACCAAATGCACATTACGCACAGATCGAACTGTTTACTCACAAATGGGACTTTCCTCAAATTAAATAGAAAAAAAAGATAATCTTACCTCAGACATACGGCTAGCCGCTGCTCTGGGTCAATTGGTCTTCTGAAATTAGTTGTCTGCTTCTTCAAGCTTGGTGCCAGCTGTTGCAGCAGTGTTTCAAATTTTCCGACGGTCATCCTAAAGTACGCTTTGAAGCGGCTGTGGTACAGTTTTAGCTCCTGAACCAAGCAGTGGTACTCCCCAAGTTCTCCTCTCCATTTTAATATTGGGTGTACCCAGAGGCGTCATGCCCATTGAAACTAAGGGGGCACGTGCCTCCTCAGATTTTTGAGCTAAGTGGACTTTCCGTTTAATATCTGTATTTGTGGGCACATGTTTCTGTGTGTTGTGCACACTAGAGATGCGCTGATGGGCTATTATTTCATCCGCAACCGCATCACAAAACTCATCATCTGTCCGCCATCCATCCGCACCAAAGTTTTTGACCTATTTTCAAAACCGCACCCATCCGTAATCCGCTGATTGTGCGATGCAAGGCGCTGCTGATGCAAGCAGCGAGGATAGAAAGCTCTTGACTCAGAATATCTGCAGTGAACTCCTTCTCCGATCGGCGCACAGGGACAAAAATAAATAAATAGCCTAAATAAAACCGCAAACCTGACCTTACCTTACTAGGCTACTGTACAATAATATCATTGTAATAAAAACGCAATTTCGCACATAATTTCAACATGCTGCTATTTAGCAGACTATTAATAAATGCCTATTGCACTTTATTTTTTTGCAAAAAGAAAAAATCTTGAAAAAAATATGTCATTCACATAGGCTAATTAACTCTATGCACACGCACTGTTATGTCAGGGTGACGATTTTTTTCGGATGTAGGTAACAATATTTAACAATTTATATATTTTCATATTTAGTTAAAATATATATTTTTTCAAGTCATCCGCCCGATCTGCGGTTAATATAACCGCGCATCTCTACTGCACACTGTGCCCCCTTAAAAATAATAGGTGCATGACGCCCCTGGATGTACCTAGGCATTTCGTTTTCTTTTTTTTGCTATTAATTAAAATAAGCACCAGCCCATCATCACTTGATGTTGAGTCCATTGTTGTTTTTTTCCTGTGCCGCAAATTATTTTAGAACCTTCATAATTTATTCGCAATATCGCGTCGCGCTTGATGTGCATGATATGGCGCGTCATATATTTTCCGAAATATTAATCCGAATTATTCGCAATTTCGTGCCGTTTATTCGCGTCGCGTCCAATGTGCAAAAACCTTAACTGTATACATTTAATTTCCTCTTGAGGCCTGTCTACAGTACCTTAATTTATAATAGCCTAGGCAAAATTTGGCCATAGCAATTTGTAAATTTTCACACCATGGTAATTTAGACAAATCAGACAGCAGCATAGAGCCCTGTATTGCCCTGCTGGATTGCTTCTAAAGCTAAGCAGGGTTGGGCCTGGTTAGTCCCTGGATGGGAGTCTAGTGCTGCTGGAAGTGGTGTTGGAGGGCCAGTAGGGGGCACTCTTCCCTCTGGTCTAAAGATCTTTCCCAATGCCCCAGGGCAGTGATGGGGACTTCTGCCCTGCGTAGGGTGCCGTCTTTCAGATGGGACGTTAAACGGGTGTCCTGACTCTCTGTGGTCATTAAAAATCCCATGGCACTTATCGTAAGAGTAGGGGTGTTAATCCCGGTGTCATGGCCATATTCCCAACCAGGCCTCACTTCAATCATGGCCACCTAATAATCCCCCTCCTTCCTAATTGGCATATATAACTACTCACCTCTCCACCTGATAGCTGATGTGTGGTGAGCGTTCTGGCGCAAAATGGCTGCCGTGCATCACCCAAGTGGCTGCTACACATTGGTGGTGGATGAGGTGGGCTTTCCCCTCACTGTGTAAAGTGCTTTGGGTTCCTTGGAAGAAAAGCGCTATATAAGTTGAATGCATTATTATTATTATTATTATTAAATTTCTCAGAACTACTACCCTGGAAATCCAGAGTTCTCGCGAGAGCACAATTTGAATTTGCTCAACAAGATACTCTGGCACCGAGTAATTCTGCTCATTAACTATGCCCTTGTAGCCGAGCTGCACCAATCACATCGGTGAATCTGATATAGGCGTGCCAGAGGTGTGTTAAACAGATGACGTCACGACAGCTCTGCGACCTCGAAGTCATAGTAAATATTGTAAGATCGCTATGGATTAACACCAGTTGTTTAAAACGACTTGGGCCACTACAGTGAACGAGTTAGACTTGGCTTTTTGTCTAAAAGAGGAACAAAAGACGGGGCTCGAATCGTTCCTTTTTTATAAAAGGACGTTTTTGCTGTTTTGCGACCTGATAAGGCAAGAGTTTTATCTACCAGTTAGCTCCGCCATAGGGTTAGTGAAAACACACTGGTGATTGGTCGTAGTGTTATCCAATTGCGTACAGTGAGATTTTCAAATGCACGCTTGGTGCCGCCCCTCGAGTTGAGTCATTTACATTACTTGAACCCAGACCCTTAATCGTTCAGGATGTGGGTCTGGATTTTTCCAGGCTACAGAACTACAGTATACTTTTAGAAAGGTGTTTTCCAACTTTGCTGCCTCATTCATTCAAAGCCTACATTCATGTGCACTCTGTGGGTAATATAACACATAGAAGAAACTTTTGAACCATTTCAAGCCAAAGTAATGATAATATATATGGTAAAACCTGCTTAAACAAGGTAAAAAAGAATACCCTCCCCAGCATTCAATACAAACATACCCCCCAAATGCACTCAGATATTTGACACCTATAGATCATCCATCCTTATCAACCTATTTAATAAACACATGAATAAAGTGCATGCTTTGGTTTGGTGTTTACCACCGTTGTTACTATGAACTGGTTGCTTGTAGATTAGGTTTAGCTAGTTGGGTTTTGTCTTTGTTATGTTTTTGAAACTGCAAGTAGTCACACTAAGTGCAATATTTTAAACATAGTAATTGCAGAATAACTGCAATGCACTACATTTAACTGCAATCTTTTATTGTAAGGGATGTGCCTTGTTTACCCAGAGAGAAGTGCTAAAATAATTGAATCCTGGCTTCTTGCCTGAGCGCACACTAACATGATTAAAGCATAGTTATAATGTACTTCCTATTCAAGCAGAACCCTGTGAATATTAACATCACCGAGAGCTGAGCATACCAGATGACTCCTACATCACGACAGGGGTTTTACCCTTTTCTTTGAATGTTAACTGAACTGCTACTTCTGTGGGCAAAGCAAATCGGCCAGCTTAGCACTGGAATGTGTTGTCAGCGTGGTTTTTCTAGGCTCAACATGCTCTCACTAATCATGCAGGTGGCTCAGATGCCTGCAAAGCAAACGTAGGTTGCCACATATGTGGTCGTGCACTCTCATGACCCTCTGAAGACAGTCTGGTTCAGTTTGAGGCGGATGCCCTTGAGCTCATCCATATCTTCTGGGAAATGTCGCTTTGGAACATGCCCATATGAATATGACACTATTGTAAGGTTATACTTTTTATATCATTGGCGTCAGGTGGCTCAGTGGTTAGGTCAGACTGTTAATGGAAGGTTGCAAGTTACAAACCTGAGTGGAACACATTTCGCTGTGCCCTTGGGCAAGACAATTTACCCTAAGCTGCTCCAGCAAATGTCCCTGTATTCACTCTAAGTCATTCTGGATAAGTACCTGCTAAAATGTAAACAAATTGAACTGAAGGCCAGTTTAGCAAATAAATTAAACTGATTTACATTAGATGTATGTATTTTTTATAGTAGCGGAGCAATATGAAGAACTAATAACACATACTGTGATAAAAAACAATATATACATGGTACGGATCACACGACTTGGCTATTTATAGATTCTCAGTACACAGTGGATGCGCAGGAATTCAATGTCTTGATGTACCTGTAGGTAAGGTAGCAACAGGGTGCTGACTATCAGTAGACGTGTTATGTATTAACATGTGTGTGTTGGATTGAAGTGTGTGCGTGTGGTTTTGGGCATATAGTTGATACACACTAGGGCCTAAAAGGGGGATGAATGTGGATACCCGGGTAGTCATTTGAGTATTATTTGGAAGTCTTGTTTAGCAGGCTTAAGGCTTGGTAATAGCAGCAACTCATGCTGTCAGTTGTGCAGCTGTATAGCTTTTTGAGATCTGAGGGCCCATGCCAAATTGGTTCAGCCTTTTTAATGGAAAGAATAACTAATGTGCTTTCTTCACATCTTTCTGGGTGTGTGTAGACCCATGCTACTTTTTAGTTTTATGAGGACCTGACAATCTTGAAGCACTCTAGCCACTCCAATGCAGACCCATCAATGTTGATATTGCATTCATATCCCTTTAATCAGTTGATTTGCCCTGCTCTGCCTCTGTCTTGCTGAAGGGTGGGCTAACTGTTCTGTTATGGACTGACTCAAGAATATAAACTGTTACATTATAGATGGATTTGAACACCAATAATTAGGCCCAGAATTCAGGCATTTTGTTTAGTGTGTTTCCAATTTGAATCCAGTGACTATCAGCAGGGGTGTAGCCCGGATTTCTGGGCCTCATGAAAGAGAACCTGTATCGGCCGCACCAATTAGATAAATCATACCTTATTAAATTCTAGGGCCCTCAACCTTTCAGGGCCCCCTGAATTTTCATCACCTTTCCCCTCCTTGACAAAACCCCCGACAGTCGGCACTGTATTTCTTTCCTAACTGTCAACACCTTGAGGTTGCCTGTTAAGGATGTCCAGGACCACAGGCACAATGGTCTAAAGATGAACTGTAGAAATGAATGCTGCTGTTGGTCTTAAGGACCTGGGAGGGCACAGGGAGGATATGGGCTCTGGTATCACTATAGCAACCAGTGCTGAGATATGCTGTAAAAGTTTCATTAGAAATGCAAGTTGTTTTTTGTTCTTCTGGCCTTCATTTGAATTTTGATTACTGTGCCGTTGAAATATTTTTGAGTTACTTGAAGATGGGATAACGTTTTTTGTTCTTTTTTTTAATCAGTCGTCATTGTTGAGCAGGAGTGGGTGGCAGTCTTTGTAGACTTATCAAGGATGAACACTGAAGGGACTGAATAATTATCAGTATAATTGGTGGGACTCCCACAAGGGAAACTAAAGGAGACACTTTAGCACTTATTTTCTGAACTTGAAATGCTTAGATACATTTCGTTTTCTCTAACATTTATTGAATCACTTTCAATTTGTACTGTTACATGTTTTCACAATATAGGGTGGACTTGAAGAGGATAGATTGCTTTGCCATTTGACTTTCAGTTTTTTTAGTACATCAAGAAGAATAATAAAACACACTTTAAAATATGCAAATGGAATTCTGCTTAAACTTTTTTCCCTTCCCTTGGTAATTTACATTTTGATGGGATGTAGAACGTGGCCAATGGATTGGATTTGAATAGACTGAGCTGTATTGCTTGATGAAAACAATATAAGTAAATATGATTCTCAGGCTTTTACAGTGACATTTGAAATGGGAGATGATATTTATGGAAGGAAAAAGAAAACACAACCAAACTTTGATGTTGTTTTACAAATCTTATAGTCTCATATAAAAATGAAAGAACATCAACAATTATTTTGTTGGTAATTCTATGTTTGTTAAAATCAGCATTTCGTTAATTAGGAGTAGTTTATTCCTCAATATTACTTATGGAACAGTTTGTATTTAAATAAAACTAGTAACATTTCACATTTTTCCTGGGAGGATTTGTTGACCAGATGTTTCAAACCCACTCTTGTGCATTAATACCCAACGGCTTCCTGCATGTCTGGGTAGGCTAAAGCTCCAGTTTTATTGAAATATGATTGTTAATTGTTCATTATTGAAAGATGACTTTTACAATAAATAAATATTGTTTTAAATCTTCCATTGTGGCCTGGATGTGTAAAATGCTGTTTGTATGTGCGTAAACTCTTGGTAGAATCACTGTCATACCTCAGATAACCATATTATTCCAAGTTTAAGTCAGGTGGTTTTGATGACATAAATTACAAATACATGACATTGTACAGAATTTACAGGGACCCATTTAATGCCACTTTTACAACCAGTGGCAAAAAACATGGACTGCATATTTAAATAAGTACATTATTTTGCCATGTAAGAGTGTTTTGTAATAAAGGGTTTATACACAGGTATTCACTGATATACTAATGATCAATTGCTAATATTTTATAAACGATTAGCAGTTTTTTTATACATACAGTGGGGCAAAAAAGTATTTAGTCAGCCACCAATTGTGCAAGTTCTCCCACTTAAAAACATGAGAGAGGCCTGTAATTTTCATCATAGATACACCTCAACTATGAGAGACAAAATTAGGAAAAAAATCCAGAAAAAATCATATTTTTTAATGAATTTATTGGTATATTATGGTGGAAAATATGTATTTGTTCAATAACTAAAGTTATTCTCAATACTTTGTTATATACTCTTTGCTTTGTTGGCAATGACAGAAGTCAAACATTTTCTGTAAGTCTTCACAAGGTTTTCACACAGTGTTGCTGGTATTTTGGCCCATTTCTCCATGCAGATCTCCTCTAGAGTAGTGATGTTTTGGGGCTGTCGCTGGGCAACACAGACTTTCAACTCCCTCCAAATATTTTCTATGGGGTTGAGATCTGGTGACTGGCTAGGCCACTCCAGGACCTTGAAATGCTTCTTACGAAGCCACTCCTTCATTGCCCGGGCGGTGTGTTTGGGATCATTGTCATGCTGAAAGACCCAACCACGTTTCATCTTCAATGCCCTTGCTGATGGAAGTAGGTTTTCACTCAAAATCTCACGATACATGGCCCCATTCATTCTTTCCTTTACACGGCTCAGTCGTCCTGGTCCCTTTGCGGAAAAACAGGCCCAAATCATGATGCCCCCCCCCCATACTTACCAGTAGGTAAGGTGTTCTTTGGATGCAACTCAGCATTCTTTCTCCTCCAAACACAACGAGTTGAGTTTTTACCAAAAAGTTCCATTTTGGTTTCATCTGACCATATGACCTTCTCCAAATCCTCTTCTGGATCATCCAAATGCTCTCTAGCAAACCTCAAATGGGCCTGGACATGTACTGGCTTAAGCAAGGGGACACGTCTGGCACTGCAGGATTTGAGTCCCTGGCGGCGTAGTGTGTTACTGATGGTAGCCTTTGTTACATTGGTCCCAGTTCTATGCAGGTCATTCACTAAGTCCCCCCGTGTGGTTCTGGAAATTTTGCTCACCGATCTTGTGATCATTTTGACCCCACGGGATGAGATCTTGCGTGGAGCTCCGGATCGAGGGAGATTATCAGTGGTCTTGTATGTCTTCCGTTTTCTTATAATTGCTCCCACAGTTGATTTCTTCACACCAAGCTGCTTACCTATTGCAGAGTCTTCCCAGCCTTGTGCAGGTCTACAAAATTGTTTCTGGTGTCCTTTGACAGCTCTTTGGTCTTGGCCATAGTGGAGTTTGGAGTGTGACTGTTTGAGGTTGTGGACAGGTGTCTTTTATACTGATAACAAGTTCAAATAGGTGCCTTTAATACAAGTAACGAGTGGAGGACAGAGGAGCCTCTTAAAGAAGAAGTTACAGGTCTGTGAGAGCCAGACATCTTGCTTGTTTGTACTGTAGGTGACCAAATACTTATTTTCCAACTTAATTTACCAATAAATTCATAAACATTTATACAATGTGATATTCTGGATTCCTTTTTTCTCATTTTGTCTCTCATAGTTGAAGTGTACCTATTATGAAAATGACAGGCCTCTCTCATTTTTTTAAGTTGGAGAACTTTTATAAGTGGCTGACTAAATACTTTTTTGCCCTACTGTATACACATTTCTGTATATTTTTGTAATCTATACAAGTACATGAATTGTACTGTCCAAATTTGTCCCAAAAAAATAAATTGTGTTGTGACCAGATTTAATCAAAATACAAGCATGTCTTCACACCTTTACGACTGGTTAATAAGATTACCATAAACATATAACAACCTGCTACACATCAGAATGATTGATTCTCGATGGCTGAGAATTTTATCTTGTTAGCAATCTAAATTATTCAAACCCCATTGCAAATCAGGTTTATTGTCAAAATGTACCGGTAGATGTTCAGCTGTTTGCAATGAACAAATCAAACAAAAACTATTGAAATAGCTCATCACAACAAATGCATCAAGTGGTTTCCCCAAATCCAACTGAAAATGCAATTCATAATGTCTTCACCAGTCTCAAAATAATTCAACCCCCTGAATAGAATCCATCACAACAGCACAAATATGCTACACAGATGTTGTCTAAAGCATACCTGATACAACGAATCAAGGGCTTCATTACTTTGACCAGGAGTGTTTAAGCTGGGAACACATGAAATACCTGAAATGGCAAGGGTGTTTTTGGAGTGTCACATTGGACACTCCAAAAACACTTTGGAAAAAAAACACATTGGACACTCTGGTAAGAAACATGGCTCAGTCAGAAGAAGGGTCCAAGAAGTTACAGGATACAAAAAGCATAGAAAAAGTAAGGGAAGGCACTTAATATGTTCCCAGAAACACTGTTGGAAGCATAGTTTGCAAAACTATTAAAAGTGAAGAGACCGGTGTTTACACTACTAAGACGGGGCAGAAAAAGGAAGCTATCAATGTCTACAACCAGATTTCTGATGTGACAGGTTTTGAAAAACCCAAGACTTGGTGGCAACAGGCACAGAGGTTTCTGTGAGCACAGTAAGGTGCATACTACAGACCGCAAAGCAAAAGAAATGTTAGCTCCAATAGGCTCAAAATCATATAATGAAGACATAGGTTTTGTGATTCTGTTTTGTGGAGCGATGAAACAAAACTGGAACTTTTCGACATGATGGATCAGCAGTGATCCATTCTGCCCACAGTCAAGCATGGTGGTGGCTTGGTGATGCTATGGGGCTGCTTTGCATCCTCTGGCACAGTAAACCTACTGTGTATGGAGAGCAAGATGGATTCATTGAAGTATCAGAAAATCCTAGGAGCAAATGTCATGCAATCTGTGGGGAAGCTGAAGCTTGGGCATCATTGGACCTTCCAACAGGACAATGATACTCGCATACCTCAAATTCCACCAAGGCTTGGTTGCAGAAGAAATCCTAGAAGATTCTACAATGGCCATCACAGTCATCTTGAACCCCATTGAAAATCTCTGGTGGGATTTGAAGAAGGCAGTTGCAGCATGCAAACCCAAGAATATTAATGATCTGGAGGCCATTGCTCATGAGGAAGGGCTATGCATCTCATTTGCAGCAGGTCATAACAGCAAAACGGTGCTCTACTAATTACTAAAGATGCTTACCATGAAGGGGTTGAATCATTTTGAGACTGGAGTAGTCTCATAAGTGAGTCATTATCAGTTGCATTTGCAGTTGAATTTGTGGAAACTGCTTGAAACATTTGTTGTGTTGACCTATTTTTATTGCTTTTCGTTTGCAAACAGCTTTCGTTTGCAAAACTTTTATAATAATTCTGACTTGAAATGGTGCTTGAATTATTTTGGGTGGCTTCTGGAGTAGCCTGAAGAGCCCCACATTGACTAGATTCAGAGGGTGATGCGATGCAATGTGTGTAGTGGAGATGAAGTGTTTCAGGGTGTCTTTCAAGAGACGTACCTCATTACTGAAGAAAGTTTGGATGGTACATGTTGATAGTACATTTATGCAGGGGTTTATTAATAGGATCTATAATTGCATAAATGAGCCTATAAGATAGTGCTAGTGGTTTGTGTGTATAATGTATGAGTGTTACTAATTTGTCTTTTGCAACTGATTGAAGTGTACAGCAAGTTGTGTTGAGCTCCGGATTACAGCCCAAGGTTTTGATTTTCACAAACCAAAACATTACTGTTGCACAATGGCAACCATTCATGTAATAAGGACATGAGGGATCACTGCAGACTGGTACAGTCGCATAGAATAGAGCCAAGCAGGGGAACCCAAGCTCTGTCTGTCTTTTTTTGTCAATCTGTGAGTCTTCCTGTTGATCTGGCTGGCTGCCTGAAGAGCTGGCTGGCTGTTATGGACAGACTCAGGGCTTTAGGATGGTTAGATTGCAGATTCCTTTGAATGAAAAATAACAATGCAGAGAATTCCAGAATTTTGTGACTGTCAAATCCAAGTTTTGCTCAAACACACGCACACATGCACACACACACCTCCCACTATGAATCATCCTCTTTGTACAGCCACCTGTCATTGTTCAGAGTGACTGGCTCAACTGCTTTCCAAAGCGCAGGGAGACAAAGGTCTGAATGTTACCAAGGTGCAGTTTCTCATTGTACCAGCATAAAGAAAAACCTTTTAAAGCCAGCAAAGTGGGGTGGGGTTGGCAGCAATCTCTATTCCAACCTGGATTTACATTTGCTGAATAAATGCTGTTGTTCCTTGACATGTCTAGAAGTCCATTTGAGTGTATCTCGATGGAACACTTTAGTGCTCAACAAGAGATCTTTTTTTAGAGCATGGCTTTGAGAAAAGTGTCCCAATTTTCTCTGGAGAATTGCAATGCATATCAATCAGGGGATAAATTGCAGCCTACCTGGATAGTGATGCAGAACAATGTGGCAAACAACAAAATTACAGGCCTGCGCGGATGCTGTCAGCTACAGACAGGGATTGGGTTATTTTATGCAAAGCAGGCCTCTGTGAACTCGAATGGTTCTCTTTAAACGCCTGTGTTTGAACAGCTTCACTATTTGCTTTAAACTGAGCAACAACTTCTCTTTGTTCTGAAAGTAGCAGATCACATAACTATATTGCCTTTAGTTTATAGATTTCTTTTTTTCTCTGACACAGTTGTTTGAAGCCTTTCCTGGCATCATTGTAATTGAGACACAGACACACAGCCTGCACTTGGTGCCCTTAGAACCTCAGATACCGCTCATACATTGATGCACTCTTGGGCCTGAGGTTTTGAAGTGTGAAGTCCTTGGAACTTTTTCAAATTGCCTCGGTTGCTTGTTGGCAGGCTTCTGAGCCACTCCCAGGCAGGCTAGCATCTCCAAAGCTGCTGAAGAATTTAAATGCTCATCTATATTTCTTTCTTTATTTCCCTCAAAATATTCTTACTCTGTAGTGTGCAGGGATTGGTGACGTGAACTGAGTGATAATAAAACCCCCAAACAATTAATTTCAAATGGCTTATTTTGACAATTAAACTATTAGCAAAGCAAATGTGTTTCTCATAGGGAACACTGTTCATATTTATAGGTAGTAATGAAAACAAAAAATGTAACTGTCCGTCGAGGAGGTTTGTCAGACTAAGGGTGGTTTGAGATAAAATAAAATCAATATTAGATTTAAAGAACAAACAAATACTTGTTTATAATTTATTTAGTGGTTCTACATTCCTGCATTATCTTTATTGTTTCCAGCTCACTTACAGTAACCTAAATGATGGGAAGCATAAAATATCACTAACATGATAAATTACAAAAAATGTTTATGCCATTCAGTCAGTAATAAAATGTAACATTGGCAGGCACCTGCACCTCATTGAAGATTGAATAACCTGTTTCACATGTGGATGGGTCAAGTATAAGCACTACACTATTAAATATTAACTCAACAGTGCTCTGTTTGATTTTCCTTCATTTACCATAAAATCTTAGTACACTGTGAGAATAACACTGAAAATAGTGTTTGAATCAAAATTCCTTAACGGCTACAGTGTTTGGATGTGTTAGTGAGGCAAATCTGCCATGAAAGCAGAAATTATGTGATTGGTTTAACCAATGATAAGGGGGAACCTTGCCCCGATGTTCTGTTTTTGTTCGCTTTAATAGATAAAGATACTGGGTGAAGTTAGATTACAGAGTTTTTTTCTGAAGGAAACACCTTAAGACTGCTTGACCACCCTAACTGAAGTTGACATTTAAAATGATTAAGGGGATAAGTTGAGGATTAGGTTATGGTTAGGGTTATGGTTAAGGTTATGAAGCCATTGTCGGGAAACAAGTGAGTCATTAATCAGTGTAGCCAGGGTAGCCTTCTGATTCACGTAGATGAGAGGTTATTTCTCATAATTTGCAATAAACTATAGGTATATGAAGTAAAACATTAATGAAGATGATCCTCACAGCAAGAGAGGTAGACAATGGATCTCGATGACAAGTTTAATGTTAAAAAAAGTTGATTTGGAAAGATCTTGTTCAGATGGCTATCAAAGACGACACGTTTGATTTTAGAGGTCCAGCAAATGTTGAATGGACTAAAGCTGTCCTTATATACATTTGATGAAATAAAAGTAGAGTAGCTTTTGTTCAAAAGAGTTGTGCTAATTGAATGCCTGAGTTCACACATTCTCAGCTCTCCAACTGATTTGAATACTTAGGTATTGTATTCAATCATTGATCTGAAAACAAGCGTTGACATTTCCTTGACTGTTGTAGCCGACCCTCTGTAGAATAGTGGAGGCGTGTTTTCATTTCCATGCTAATGTCTCGTCTGTTCTACACTCGCTGCGTGATTAGATCACATGTGATTAGAGCACATCTCCAGTCCTCTGAGGGTCGTATTTCTACCGGGATAATTGATCAGTGAATGGAAGTGATTGCTCACTGAGTGTATCCCCAGATGTAATCATTCATTTCTCAAAAGGCTTGAAACAAAACTAGCCGACTATGTTGCCCTCAAGGCTGTTAAGCATGAGGCTACTTTTCTGGATCACGGTCACCTTTATTATGAGCCTAGAAGTGACGTTGTTACAAACTTTTACTTGAAAAGAAGTGGAGGTCTACTCTAAAGTTTTGGCAATAGCCTCCAGTCTGTTCATCCTGATACTGTATGTGAATAGTAAATATTTCTTTGGCCAAACTTCTCACTCAAACACTGTGCCATATTGAAGTTAGATTGTTACTGAATTGTTTTTGGAAAAAGCTGCTTGGTTTCTCCATCAAGCTGAGCTCATTCTATCTTGGTGACAGAATGCACTGAATGAAAATTGAAAGTGAAGCTGATTGTACGTCTGTTCTTCGCTCCACATCTGACAGAATGTCATTTTCAACAGCAGTGTTTCATTTCACCACAGTGAGCCTGCCCGCCGTTGCCTGCCTTTCAGTAGGAGAAAGGAGGTACACGTCGTAAAATGTTGAATGTGAAAGTAGAATCCATTCGTCTACCGGTGTCATAAACATTTTATTTTTTCCTGCTTCTGATTTGATATGTGTCGTTGCCTTCCTGTAGACCTTGGCTCTCATAAACGCATCTCACTGGCTGGGCCATGCTGTTGCAGTCCAGGAGAATTCTGCGAGTTAGGGCCATAAATCTTTCTTCACCTCAATGATGGACTGACCTTGGCTGTCATCGAGGGACTCGTGACCGGTATCTGTTCCTGACCTCTTAACCTACTCTGCAAGTCGCCCTCCACTCTTCAACTCCATTCTATGTAGACGTTCACCAGAAGGTCTGCAGCCTACTGTCTAAAATGCTGAGCTTGCTGCCTTGGAAGCACAAACCCCTCCTTGCGTTTCTAGAAAGCTACTGTAGACAGTCATTATCCATCAGACAATATATATTGACATTCACTTTTCCCATCACAAGGGCCGAAGACAGAGGTTAATGGAGCGTTTATATGACGGCTTCTGCACTAGTTTTAATGAAGGAAGCGTAGTGCGTCTGTTTCACTGGGCCACACGTGTCAACGTGCTAACTCAACTGGCTGGACAACAAAAGTGTTGCATGATCGACGGAGCCGACAGGGTGAACAAACGCATCAAAAGGTCCAGAGTGAGATTGGGGCGGTGTAATGGATTTTGCTCTAATGACGCCCCCCTTGGATAAGTGAGAGGGGGATTAACGCTGAGAGGGGACCAGGGGTGGCAGAAGGACAGTTGCCGTGGACGCAGCGATGGGAGGGATTATGGAGCAGCGCTCAGAATGCAAATGAGAGCTCAGACAGAGAGGAGAGATCAGTTGGGACACGTCACCATGGCAATGGATAGAAAGCCAGGCAGTCACATAGTTGGAAATGCTGTGAGGGTGAGTGTGAATGGTAAATGGACTGCATTCATATAGAGCTTTTCTAACCACTAATCACTCAGTGCTTTACAGTGCCTCACCAATTCATTCACTCATTCATACACCGACGGGAGTGTGTGTGTGAGGGTGAAAGTGTGTGTATTGAAGTGTCCATGACCCTGTTGTCCTCTTTGTCTCTGTCTGCCTCCTGTAGCGGTCCAGTCTCTGAACAGTCTGAATGACCAGATAGCCCACTTCATGGTGAACAGACCAAGTACTCTGTCTCGGGACGATGAGGCCTTCAAGCCTGGAGAGAGGGACACCTTGAAGAAGTCCATGTCCTTAATGAGGCACTTGCTCATGGATGCACAGGTATGACCCCTGACCTCATAATTCATCTAAAAGAGACATGTATGACCCCTGAATTTATAATCCATCAAATATAGACATGTATGACCCCTGATTTTATAATCCATCTAATATCGACCTGTATGACCCCTGACCTCATTATCCACCTAATAGAGACATGTATGACCTTTGACCTCATAATCTATCTAAAAGAGACATGTATGACCCCTGATTTTATAATCCATCAAATATAGACATGTTTGACCCCCGACCTCATAATCCATCTAATATAGACATGTATGACCCCTGACCTCATTATCCACCTAATAGAGACATGTATGACCCCTGACCTCATAATCCAACTAATAGACACATGTATGACCTTTTACCTCATAATCTTTCTAAGAGAGACATGTATGACCCCTGACCTCATAATCCATCTAATATAGACATGTATGACCCCTGACCTCATGATCTATCTAAGAGAGAGAGACATGTATGACCCCTGACCTCATAATCCAACTAATAGAGACATGTATGACCCCTGACCTCATAATCCATCTAATAGAGACATGTATGACCTTTGACCTCATAATCCATCTAATAAAGACCTGTATGACCCCTGACCTCATAATCCATCTAATAGAGACAGGTTTGAGCCCTGACCACATATTCCAACTAATAGAGACATGTATGACTCCTGACCTCATAATTAATCTAATCGAGACATGTATGACCCCAAACCTCATAATTCATGTAATATGTAAATATCTGACCCCTGACCTCATAATCCAACTAATAGAGACATGTATGACCCCTGACCTCATAATTAATCTAATAGAGACATGTATGACCCCAAACCTCATAATTCATGTAATATGTATATATCTGACCCCTGACCTCATAATCCAACTAATAGAGACATGTATGACCCCCGACCTCATAATCCATCTAATATAGACATGTATGAACCTTGGTCTCATAATCCATCTAATGAAGACATGTATGACCCCCGACCTCCTAATTCATCTAGTATTGACATGTATGACCCCTGACCTCATCATTCATGTAATATAGACATGTATGACCCCTGATTTTATAATCCATTTTATAGAGACATGTATGACCCTTGACCTCATAATCCATCTAATATAGACATGTATGACCCCCCACCTCATAATCCATCTAATAGGGACGTGCATGACCTCTGAACTCATATTTCATCTAGTAGAGACATGTATGACCCCTGACCTCATAATTAATCTAATAGAGACATGTATGATCCTTGACCTCATAATTAATATAATAGAGGCATGTATTACCCCTGACCTCATAATCCATCTAATAGAGACATGTATGACCCTGACCTCATAATTCATTTAATACAGGTATAACCCATGACCTCATAATTCATTTAATAGAGACATGTATGACCACTGTCCTCATAATCTATTTACTGTAATAGACACATGTATGACCACTGACCCTTATAAATAATCTAATACAGGTATGACCCTGACCTCATCATCCATTTAATAGAGACAGGTATGAGCCCCCACCTCATAATTCATCCAATAGAGACAGGTATGACCCTAGACATAATAATCCATCCAATAGAGACAGGTATGACCCTAGACATAATAATCCATCCAATAGAGACAGGTCAGTAGTCTAAAGGGCAAATGAGTCTCTTGAGCCTCTCCCTGAAACCTATTGGTGAGGCATGTTAAGATGTCTCATATTCGGGTTGCTTAGCCTAGGGTATTAATAGTTAATGCACTCCAGTCTCATTAAAATTATTTCAGTTGAATGTGCTAGGCCGAGCAAACTAAGAGAGGAATTGCTAGTTACATGTGCTCTGTTACATCCATTGACTCCATTCTATTTCTTTGTGGAATATTGTGATGAATGTTACAGGTATCTAGAGTAGTCGGTTTTTCTACACTTTAACATTGTTTTTCTCTCCTGGCGACAATCCAACTTCTCCCAGGAAACCAGTTCTGACAGGTTGGCAGTGAGCTAACACTATGCAGGACCTAGGGAAGACAAAAGTTCACCAAAACAGAATCGTCCCCAAATGTCGGCATTTGAATAATTGAATGTCATCTCATTCAAAGACGAGCATAAATAATGTAATGGTCTCTCAGTCTCTCTGAAGCTCTCGATCAAAGTGAGCTGTTCAAAATCATTAGGCCTGACCCCCACTGTGACAACATCAGCACAACAGATACGGCCATAATGCAAGTGTTTTGGGTCCATTTCCCTCACTGATTGCAGTACTCCAAAAAACAAGCCCCCCTGAACTTTTACCTACCCAAGCACCCAACAGAGAACATTTACCCTGGATGTTTTATCCAATCTGGCAACACCAATCTGTCCTAATTTCCTGTAGTCAGCCTCTAATACGAAGCGTCAGCTTGCTTCGTTCTTCTACAGAATTAATAAAAAGGATGTTTCAATCCCAAGGCCTAGAGTTAGTTTCCTAAATTCTTTGCAATAATTCCAGTTATTCAACAGGACTCTTATCACGTAATATTGTGAGGAAAGTCTGTAAGAAAGAAACCGCCTCGGAGAAGTAATAAATCAATACGTTCAGATCTTCTGTTTTGACTTGGACGATTTACTAATTCGTTTTTACACTTAGACTTTCCTCCCGTACTGTCGCATTCCCTTTCTTCTAGATGTTCTCCGGGATTTGACACGCTGATGTATTTGGGTCTTCCGGTAGGCACATCTCGCACTTGCATGATGGATATAGAGTCTCCCAGCTATTCTCCCGGAGATATTTGTCTGTGACACTGCGGTGTCATTGATTAAATAGAATGTAATTCAGCAAAAGGCCATCGCTTTCTCCTCAGCACAATCGTATGCAAGTCGGAGTGAAAGATTGCTAGCCCGCAGTCAGTTTTTCTGCAGCTTAACAATATTACACTGTAGAGTGATGGATGAGCAGAAGTCTCAGCCGTGAATGGACTGTTGATCGGTGGGGGGAGGAGTCATACTCATTCAAGTCGGTCAATGTTAAAGTGAGTCGGTCAAGTTGACAAATCGGAGGTAGAGAATGAAACGTCTACTTATTGCAGATCTTAACAAGTCAGAATTGTAGTCAGAAGGTTGCCAGTTTGATTCCGGACTGTCCTAAATGTTGTTGAGTCCTTGGTCAAGGCACTTTTTGTTGCTCCAGGGCAGGTATCCCTGTACTTAATGTAGGTCGCTCTGGATAAGAACACCTATCATTCCCTGACACCCCCTGTGTCCACCATGTCTGCTGACCTGAGGACAGTGTGAGGCCCTGTCCTGGCCAGTGGGTAGGACACGCTAGCTGGTGTATCCTCCTGGTGTTCATCTCCCTGGATTTGTCTCGGCTCTGTTCACTTCACTCAGATTCTGTTTGATCTGACTACCCCACGTGATGACGATAATTACTGCCTCTTATCCCTGTCGCGTGACTCTGCCCACAGATCGGTCTGAACTAGGAGGCGAGAAAAGTCGGGAGGCTTTGTTTTGCATAGATGAGGGCAGAGCAGAAGCAGGCACTCAGGTGGAATATGAAATCAGTCATGCCCCCTCTTTCACAAACACTTTCTCCCTCTCTCACACACACTCCCTCTCTTTCTCCCAGTTTGGTCCATGTTTTGTGTCAGTATCAGCGTTACCGTCATGTAATCCAGAGATCAGCTGACAGTGTTTCAGCAGCGGCGCTTCAGTTGACCTCGTCCGTTAAACTGGTTCTGTGACTGAGCCAGACTGGGCTGTTCTGGTGCCCCAAGGAACCTTAAGAACCTTATAAATCTGTCACACCCTCACCCTGCATCCTCAAGCCTGCTGTCAAACAACCGCCACACCACTGTTCCAACTCTCACTTTATCACCCTTCATGTTTGGGGTCATTAGATCGCTAACACTAATTAATGCTACTTGTGCTTGAGGAGCACCAAGCATAGGCTGCTGGTAGTTAACTGTCACAAAGGTGTTCCTTTTCCTCATTAAATGGTGTGTGATAATAAATCCATCTGCAGATTTTCAGTGTTCCTCCAGTGTATGTTGATAATGAGCTAAAGAACAAAGTTAGCTACCGTGAAATGGTGTGAAATAAACAGTTCTTTCTTTAAACTTTTAAAGACGTAATTTGAGATTTTATGCGTTGTTAAAGTTATCTTCTGTTGGCATTTTTGCTTTATTAAGACTAGTTTGAAATACTAGGAGGGCAGAGAAATTTGGAAGAGTTGAGACAGGGATTGAATATATTTGAACCCATGCTGCAGCAGTACATTTGCACTGGAGGCAGTCACTTAGAATGCTGGCCTAACCTAGACCAATGTATTTAGACATTTAATCACATTATTCTTCATAATTTGTGTCAAAGGGTTTGATTTTCGTATTCACATTTTAGAAAAATGAGTGAAAATGTCCACTAAAAGGGAGAACATTAATTTGGAAGGGATTTCAATCGTTTCTCTTTTAACGCTGTCCCAGAATTGATTGTCTCATTTGTCATTTGCACAGATGCATTATTTATGTCCTTCTTGCTGTGCCGCACAGTGGTTGCAGCTGAGCGACTAATCAAATGCCTTTCTGTTGGTGTGGGTCTGTGAGTAGATGTAGCAGAACGCTACATTGCATTATCTTGGTGGAGGTGTCAGAGGGGTTTCCGTAGGTTGCTTTTCAGAGATAATGATGGCGGACAGAGGAGCCACCAGTCATCGTCACCATGACAACATAAACAATAAACTAGCTCAGAAGCAGTATATCTGACAGCTGCTGAACTGAGTTGGTGCAGTCTGAATACAGAGCCGGACTGACTGGCTTGAGATCCCAATCAGCAGTGCTGTCACCCAGACACTCCCCATAGAGAGGAATAGTGCCCTGGTCAACCTATCCAAACAGTAGAGCGTTCCCTGTGTATTAGTGAAAGGCTTTGAGTCGTCGTCCAGGATAATAGATAGCCCACCGTGGATGCGCTGTTAGGCGGGAGACCAGGAAGTGATTACAGTATTGATCGGTAGGTGGGTTGGCGGTTGGGGGGCGGGTTGTTCTGCAGACCTAGCTCATCACTAATCTCTCCCCTCTCCCCTTCTCTAGACCATCAGCAGAGCCGGTCCTGACCTCCCTGGGGCCTTAAGCAGAATTCCCTCCTACCAGACCCATTAGCCATGTAAACCATTTGTCATTGCCACATAGTCACACCTGACACCCCGGTGCTCCCACTACAATCCTCCCTCCTTTGAAACAGTTTGCTCCAACTGTCAGTCTAAAAATAAGTAGACCTATACAGAACAGAATGAGGTATTAACAAACATTTTTTGAATGGATTATTTTCTAGAAAATCTTAATATAAGTAAACTTCCTTGGTCTGTGTTAGTATTTGCTGAAGTCAGCTGTACTGGGACTGTGATAGTAGTGGCTGAGGCTGGATTTGGACCAATTTAATCTTGGCTGATTTTTATTTAACTTTTATTTAACCAGGTAAATCGAATGAGAACTCGTTCTCATTTGCAATCGCGACCTGGCCAAGACGAGGAGCAAGGCGACATGAAGTTACACAGAGTAGCTACAAACATTTAAGTATACAGTTACACATATAAACAGTATTCGGCTCAATTAAAGACTGTACATTCAGTGCCAATGTGGTCAAAAAATCGAGAGGTAGTTTATATGGAATGTTAAGTAGAAGAGAAATAAATACCTGGAGAGGTAACGTAATGAACATTGCTGAAAATGAAATGTGCTAATTACACAAAGACAGCAGTTGAATATGTGCAAGATGCGTTAATGCTTTGTTAAGTGCGCAATGGCATAAATGGGCAAAGAGAGGGGGTAGAGACAGCATGTGCAGTGGTCAGTCAATAGATTTGAAATTAGTGCTGGGGACGTGGATGATCCAGCACCTCCTCATACTCACAAACTTAGGCATAACATCTGTTAATTATAGATAGCACTATTATTAATTTGATCAGCTTCATCAGGCCCATACGGGCTCCCCCAGATTTCGTTTTATACATTTTCAAATATAAAATACTATTTACAGTGCATTGCGAAAGTATTCGGCCCCCTTGAAGTTTTCGACCTTTTGCCATATTTCAGGCTTCAAACATAAAGATATGAAACTGTAATTTTTTGTGAAGAATCAACAACAAGTGGGACACAATCATGAAGTGGAACGAAATTTATTGGATATTTCAAACTTTTTTAACAAGTAAAAAACTGAAAAATTGGGCGTGCAAAATTATTCAGCCTAAGTTAATACTTTGTAGCGCCACCTTTTGCTGCGATTACAGCTGTAAGTCGCTTGGGGTATGTCTCTATCAGTTTTGCACATTGAGAGAATGAAATTTTTGCCCATTCCTCCTTGCAAAACAGCTCAAGCTCAGTGAGGTTGGATGGAGAGCGTTTGTGAACAGCAGTTTTCAGTTCTTACCACAGATTCTCGATTGGAATCAGGTCTGGACTTTGACTTGGCCATTCTAACACCTGGATATGTTTATTTGTGAACCATTCCATTGTAGATTTTGCTTTATGTTTTGGATCATTGTGTTGTTGGAAGACAAATCTCTGTCCCAGTCTCAGGTCTTTTGTAGACTCCATCAGGTTTTCTTCCAGAATGGTCCTGTATTTGGCTCCATCCATCTTCCCATCAATTTTAGCCATCTTCCCTGTCCCTTT
>JACXGM010001242.1:42807-57170 GCA_016801145.1 Umbra pygmaea
TTTACGCCAAACATAACATTTTGCATTGTTGCCAAAAAGTTCGATTTTGGTTTCATCTGACCAGAGCACCTTCTTCCACATGTTTGGTGTGTCTCCCAGGTGGCTTGTGGCAAACTTTAAACAACACTTTTTATGGATATCTTTCAGAAATGGCTTTCTTCTTGCCACTCTTCCATAAAGGCCAGATTTGTGCAGTATATGACTGATTGTTGTTCTATGGACAGACTCGCCCACCTCAGCTGTAGATCTCTGCAGTTCATCCAGAGTGATCATGGGCCTCTTGGCTGCATCTCTGATCAGTTTTCTGAGCTGAAAGTTTAGAGGGATGGCCGGGTCTTGGTAGATTTGCAGTGGTCTTATACTCCTTCCATTTCAATATTATCGCTTGCACAGTGCTCTCTGGGATGTTTAAAGCTTGGGAAACCTTTCTGTATCCAAATCCGGCTTTGAAATTCTCCACAACAGTATCTCGGACCTGCCTGGTGTGTTCCTTGTTCTTCATGATGCTCTCTGTGCTTTCAACGGATTTCTGAGACTATCACAGAGCAGGAGCATTTATACGGACACTTGATTACACATAGGTGGATTCTATTTATCATCATTAGTCATTTAGGTCAACATTGGATCATTCAGAGATCCTCACTGAACTTCTGGAGAGAGTTTGCTGCACTGAAAGTAAAGGGGCTGAATAATTTCGCTTGCCCAATTTGTCAGTTTTTTATTTGTTAAAAAAGTTTGAAATATCCAATCAATTTTGTTCCACTTCATGATTGTGTCCCACTTGTTGTTGCTTCTTTCCAAAAATTACAGTTTTATATCTTTATGTTTGAAGCCTGAAATGTGGCAAAAGGTCGAAATGTTCAAGGGGGCTGAATACTTTAGCAAGGCACTGTACAGGTCTTTCTCAAGAAATTAGCATATTGTGATAAAGTTCATTATTTTCCATAATGTAATGATAAAAATTAAACTTTCATATATTTTAGATTCATTGCACACCAACTGAAATATTTCAGGTCATTTATTGTTTTAATACTGATGATTTTGGCATACAGCTCATGATAACCCATCTCAAAGAATTAGCATATCATGAAAAGGGTCTCTAAACGAGCTATCAACCTAATCATCTGAATCAACTAATTAACTCTAAACACCTGCAAAAGATTCCTGAGGCTTTTAAAAACTCCCAGCCTGTTTGATTACTCAAAACCGCAATCATGGGTAAGACTGCCGACCTGACTGCTGTCCAGAAGGCCATCATTGACACCCTCAAGCAAGAGGGTAAGACACAGAAAGAAATTTCTGAACCAATAGGCTGTTCCCAGAGTGCTGTATCAAGGCACCTCAGTGGGAAGTCTGTGGGAAGGAAAAAGTGTGGCAAAAAACGCTTCACAACGACAAGAGGTGACCGGACCCTGAGGAAGATTGTGGAGAAGGACCGATTCCAGACCTTGGATGACCTGCGGAAGCAGTGGACTGAGTCTGGAGTACAAACATCCAGAGCCACCGTGCACAGGCTTGTGCAGGAAATGGGCTACAGGTGCCGCATTCCCCAGGTCAAACCACTTTTGAACCAAAAACAGCGGCAAAAGCGCCTGACCTGGGCTACAGAGAAGCAGCACAACAAAACAACAACAAATTTTGCATGTCATTCGGAAATCAAGGTGCCAGAGTCTGGAGGAAGACTGGGGAGAAGGAAATGCCAAAATGCCTGAAGTCCAGTGTCAAGTACCCACAGTCAGTGATAGTATGGGGTGCCATGTCAGCTGCTGGTGTTGGTCCACTGTGTTTTATCAAGGGCAGGGTCAATGCAGCTAGCTATCAGGAGATTTTGGAGCATTTCATGCTTCCATCTGCTGAAAAGCTTCATGGAGATGAAGATTTCATTTTTCAGCATGACCTGGCACCTGCTCACAGTGCCAAAACCACTGGTAAATGGTTTACTGACCTTGGTATTACTCTGCTCAATTGGCCTGCCAACTCTCCTGACCTGAACCCCATAGAGAATCTGTGGGATATTGTGAAGAGGAAGTTGAGAGACGCAAGACCCAACACTCTGGATAAGCTTAAGGCCGCTATCGAAGCATCCAGGGCCTCCATCACACCTCAGCAGTGCCACAGGCAGATTGCCTCCATGCCACGCCGCATTGAAGCAGTCATTTCTGCAAAAGGATTCCCGACCAAGTATTGAGTGCATAACTGAACATAATTATTTGAAGGTTGACTTTTTCTTGGGTTTTTTTGTATTACAAACACTTCTTTTTTTGTATTACAAACACCACTCTGGGACTCCTGTTACAGAATCCCCCCCCCCAAGGCCTCGACGACCCCGACGAGGCAAAAAAAAGGAAAAAACAGCGTCCCAAAAGCAGAAGGAAAAAGGGAGGAAGGGCAGGCGGGCAGGCAGAACAGTCCCCCCCACACAGTACCTGAGAGCGCCCTAAACCTCAAACCCCATTGTGGAGGTTCTGCAGGCGGGCGCGACCACCAGGGCAGCCTCCCCAGCTCAGCTGCTGATGGCCACCACAGCGATACCCCGGCAGAACCCCGTGGTCGCACGGCGAACCCCCTTCACATAATGGAGTACTCCATTTGCGAGGCAGCCCTCCGCTCCTCCTCCGGCGAGGCAGCACTCCGCTCCTCCCCCGGCGAGGCAGCACTCCGCTCCTCCTCCGGCGAGGCAGCACTCCGCTCCTCCTCCGGCGAGGCAGCACTCTGCTCCTCCTCTGGCGAGGCAGCACTCAGCTCCTCCATCAGGTGTCGGACCATCTCGCCCAGCCATCCCGAAGGGGGGAGCGTCTCCTCCAACCAATCCGGAGGAGGGTTCATCACGTCCTCGAACTCCGGTGGAGGCGCTGACAGCAAGCCCACAAGCCATTCCAGTGGGGGAGGGGGTAGCTGCCCAGAAAACAGCTCGTCCTCTAGCTGTGTTCGTGATGAACCCAGCCAGGGCTCCCTGCTGTCCCACCTGTCAGCATGGGATGGAACACCAGTCCTGGCTGGGTCTCCAGAGCAACCAGCGCTATAGCCCCCCCCAAGAAATTTTCTAGGGGGAACCCGGTAGTCACTCTGCTGCGGCCTCACGTCCCTCGTATACAGGCGGTTCATTCTGTCACGTTCAGTGGGTGTAGTTGAGAGAGGGAGGCAGGCAGATTCGTTGTCAACAGTTTTAATGATGTGAGATCCAGAAAAGCCTATACAGGACAACAGGTTGCAGGGTACAACCAGAGCGAGTTGCCACACTTCTCCATATATACATATACTACAGCTGACATATCATACTCTGCCTTCATTCACGGCCGCACATAACCTAACATGCAATCCACCGTGGCATGGAACACTGATAGCCTCAGAAACATATAAGAGCGTCAACTACGAACTCAGGACGACTCACTTTTCACAACTTAGCAATACCTGTGTAGCTCCCGGATCTTCAGTACAGAACGTAACAATATAATAATGAACCGCGCCCTCCTCTCGTTCACCTAGACAGATATAGGGACCGATTTACCAGCTGGTAGTAATCTAATAATCAGGCTCAATCAGTCCCTATCATACCAGGTGAAGAGAGGAAGGCGCTACATAGTATACATAATGGAACACTCCAATCATAGGCTACATACGACATATTAATCTAACATATTCAACAGTACATACGCACTGGACTAGAGAAACACCAATAGGCTATACACATGAAATAACAATAAAACAGAAATACATAATATATTTAAAGAGTCCAATCTCCGTTTATATGGGACTCCTGTTACATAAATATTAATCAATAGTCAATGTCAGTCCATTGCTTTCCATCTTGCATTAGTCCAGAGTTGTAACTAAACTTTGAATGAGAGACTAGATAATCATTGTCTTGTTTTGGAATTGTATGCACTTATGAGGCGTGCAATCACGCCTTTATATTGTCTGGAGCCGCAGAGGTTGCTGCTGGAAATAGTGAGTTTCCTTTCTTGCAAGCGCATATGAACGCACCCTTGCATAATTTGCTGGGCCCTTCGTAACTTGCGTAGTGAGGGTCGGAAAAGGGTGCATTGTAAGCAAGCTATTTCCACACATGACAGTTACAGAAGCAAAAAGACAGGATTAAAAGTTAATAAGGATGTTGTTAATCCTATTAACCAGAGCCATCATCCACAGGCTCTTTAAGTCAGCTCACTTGAGTCTGATTATGAGCAATACAAATCAAAAACATTCCAGTTATAATATTAAAAAAAAAATTTTTTTTAGCTTTTTTGAAAATTTCCCCAATTTCGACACATTCAATATATCTATTGCCATCTACATGTTGTGGCTTGTTGGTTTGTTTGTTTAAAGGTTGATCCAATCACATCCTAATTAATTTTGCTTAACTCGTTAGAAGCGCACCTTGTCCCATATGATTGGATTCCACTGCCAGATTGACATCCATGTAGTGTTTCAATGCAAGCTTGCTGTTTCCGCTTGCATTTAGAGGCTAATGTCTAATCACAATTTTCTACAGATATGGAAAAATCTAATCTACCTGACAGACATCCTTGCCAAGCCATTATACCTTTTTTCAAGCTGCTCTTTTCAATCCAAAAAGTCACATGGGACGAAAGACACGAGGGCTTACTCACCTGGTGAGCAGAGCTTTGCAGGTACTTCCTGAGGGAGTCGATAGTACCTGACGAGATGAGGAAATCCTTGCTGATGTTGATGAGGACATTCCGCTCTCCGGGCCACGCTGGCCTTCTTGGTCCACGCGGACTAGGCTTGAACTGTAGTGGTGAGCTTTGTGGACCGTATAGGAGGAACGCTAACACTGTGAAAGGAGAATTTTCAATGTGTGATGGAGTGTTCACGATTTTATGGGCGCTACAAAAATTTGTTTTCAAAGGGGATGTAAGATTCCGATTTGCTCCTTTCAGTTGCAGAGATTTTGGCACTGTCAGCATTTTAATTAATTACTGTATTGACTAATAAAGAATTAAAGTGAGCGATATGAGCCCAGGGCCTGGGAGAAGATGAATTGGGATTCTGGGACATTGATCCACTACTGTTTGTATTTCATCTCTTAGTCCTTTCTGCAGCTCCTAAAGCTAAGTGTGTTTGTGTGTCTGTGTGCATGTCTGTGTGTGTCTACAGTGTGTGTCTGTGGGATCAGGCCCTTCAAATAATGTGGTAATAAACTGGTCGGCAGACACACAAAAGAACAACCCAGGCGAGTGTAGATTTGCTGGCCCATCTTCACTTAACTACTTGAATATCGATTCATATCTCCAAGCTAGCATCTCCTCATTATTTCTGTTCTGCTACTTACAGCCTTGCAGGCCTCAGAGGGTGTCTAGGAAAGATGTTGACCTTCATCTGAAGTGTGAACCCTTTACTGCCACTTCTGAAAATGAAATGACATTGTTTTGTCTGAGGAGAACAAAGATTTTATCTCATCTACAGAGACGACAATGTGTTTCATCCTATTTGAATGGCCATCATTACTTTCTCCTCCACCTAAATCATCTTGCAACAGTGTGGGCTAATTTCCTGAAAGATGGTTTCTTCATTTGACAGACTGGACTATTTTTTTAAAGATATACTAACAGCTATCTATAGACTTAAACCCAATATAAGACACTTGTTTTTAACAACCTTCTGGAATACATCCAGCGGTGGAGATTCAGCTGAAATTAAATATCTGTCATATCTAAGGGTCCAAGGCCTAAATGAGATTTAAATAGCATTATTTTTGTCTTTCAATACTATGCTATGCAGATGTAATTAGATATTTTTACATTGTCCCCAGTTCCTTATACGAAAGCCTTGCATCTCAGCTCTAGTCACACATCCAATTACCCCTGTATATCAAGGGCACATTGCTTGGTAGGTCTGGTCTTTGCTGTACATGTAGACATTTTGTGATGGTGAAAGAATAAGTTCAATCAGATGAAATGGTGCCAGTCAGATGATTGGCTTTCATTGTCTAAAGCCATTCCCAAAGCTGTCCGTTGTTGCATTTTAAAAGGGAGCATCGCTTCTTTGCACATTGCCATAGAAACGGAGAGTGCTGTCACAAAGTTGATCCGGATCACTACGCTCAGTAGTTTCTGCAGATCAAAAGGTGCTCACCTCAATTTCAGTGAGAGTTTTGATGATATGAAAGGGCTCTTCCTACTTGCTGCTCTGCTCTTGACGGACAGGCGGAGGGGTCGTGATATTCTGGGCCCTTCTGGTCCTGATTGTGTGTAGCTGAAAGGAAAAAAATACACACTTGTCTCTCATGGTAAACAGGGGAGGCATGGAGACAACTACAAAATGTAATCTGTTCAGAGAAAGAGACAAGCAGAGAGAGACTGCCAGCACAAAAGTTCTACTTATTCCATTATACACTCACTAGCCATTTCATTAGGTACACCTGTTCAACTGCATGTTAAAGCAAATATTTCATCATCCAATCACGTGGCAGCAAGTCAATGCATTTAGGCATGTAGACATGGTCAAGACGATCTCCTGATGTTCAAACCAAGCATCAGAATGGGGAAGAAATGTGAATTAAGTGACATTAAATGTGGCATGTTTCGTGGTGCAAGATTTTAGTATTTCAGAAAGTGCTGATCCCCTTGGATAATCATGCACAATCGTCTATAGGGCTTACAGAGAAGAGTTTGAGAAGGGAAAATTTCAGGTGCTCGACAGTTCTATGGGCAAAAAGGCCTTGATGAGAAGAATGGCCAGGCTTGTTCGAGCTGGTAGAAAGGCACCAGTAACTCAAATAACCACTCGTTACATACAAGGTTTGCAGAAGAGCAATTCTGAATGCACAAAATGGTGAAACTTAAAAAAACAATTTCCCAACAAACCCGATCATCTCCCCAGCCCTCCCCTTCATCCAGCACCCCTCCCTTCTTGATTCCCGCCCCCCCCCGCCCACCACTTCCCAAACCCAATGCTCAATTTCGTCCTCCACAAAGAGACCCTAACGGAAAAACAGGACACAACAAGTCACAGACAATAAATTCATATAACATCTTCTAATGGCTAATTTCAGCACGATATATTGCAGCATGTTACAAATCTCACATCCTTAAACTGGTTTCTTGACCATGACTTCACTGTTCTCAGAGTGCCTCCACATTCAGTTCTCAATCCTTTCTCAAAACCTTTGTGATGTGGTGAAACGGGAGATTTGCATCATGGATGAGCAGCTGACAAATCTGCATTAACTGCATGATGCAATAATGTCAATATGGACCAAAATCTCAGAGGAATATTTATAGCACATTGTTGAATCTATACCATGAGGAATAAAGGCAGTTCTGAAGGTAAAAGTGGGTCCAACCCGGTACTAGCAAGGTGTACATACTGAAGTGGCCAATTTACCAATTTACCATTTCTTTATTCATTCAGAGAGGAGAAATGCACAAACAACACCATTAGTTCATGGTTTTGCTTTAGTCTTGGTGTTGTATCCACCTGCTTCTACTTCTTAAATATGTCCACTTTAATAATGCATGGCAAGTCATCAGCTGCCGTGAGCACACATTCGACCTTAAAGAGGAAGGTTTGATGTGAGATGAAGAGTCCAGCAAATTGTTCCTTCATTCCCGTTTCCCCGCCAGTACCCTCCATCCTCTCTCTGATGTTAACCCAGAGGAACGTGTTTACCTGCTCAATCCATCGCTGCCCTTTCACTCCTCATTGAACGGGGAATTATTCTGCAGGGATAGACCGAGAGTGGAATTAGAGGTGGGATTTGTGTTATCAAAGCTGTATGGAGTTCCCCTTTGACCTCACTCTAAGATTTAAATGCTTCCTGCCATCCTGTAGTTGTAGTCAGGTTCAGGGGGCTTAATGACTTTTCCCTCCTATCTGATTTCCTGCCAGAAGCAATCGGTTTGAGGAGGCGAGCAGGCAGGCAGGCAGTCGGGTCAGTCGGTGAGGGTGTTAAGTCCAGGGGCCCCTCATTCAGAACGCACACATTTCAGGGAGAAATTACGCTGGCCCTGCCAGCCAGGATTGCTGTTGACTGGCCTGATAACAAGGCAGATTTGACCAGGGGTTTATACAAACAGTGTTTACTTGGACTAGCAACAACTTCAGCCCGCTGATGCAGAACACAATATGTGTCCCTCTGTGGTGTGATGGGAAACAGGCCCTGCTCTCGTCTATCAGATTGTTTTTCATTTTAAAAATGCTCAGAAGCAACATTGATGTTAGCTACAGTTTGGCTATTGACAGTAGCTTTCTATGATCTTTATGATCTAATCTGGTGTAAAGTAATTAAACAGATTATCTGTCTACTGTATGTGTAATTCTCAGCAAGCCTCCCTCCACACAGGTGATTAGGTCATCCTTATTATGTATTCTTATGATCCCCAGATCCTTAGTGCATCCACAGCAGGTGGCATGATGGGAAATCCAGGGCCTCCTAGCATGGCTATTATACACCATGGCTATTATACACCATGGCTATTATACACCATGGCTATTATACACCATGGCTATTATACACCATGGCTATTATACACCATGGATATTATACACCATGGCTATTATACACCATGGCTATTATACACCATGGCTATTATACACCATGGATATTATACACCATGGCTATTATACACCATGGCTATTATACACCATGGCTATTATACACCATGGCTATTATACACCATGGCTATTATACACCATGGCTATTATACACCATGGCTATTATACACCATGGCTATTATACACCATGTTGCACCAGCCGGCCGTAAGCTCTCAATGAGCTACGCATAGTAGCTAGCAGTTACAGCCAGGGCGCAATACAAATGTATTGTTTTTCTGACTCTCTGATTGCATTAGGATTTAGCTGTCATTTGTTTGGAGAAAGACCGTTTTGTTTAATCGAAGATACAGGGCACATTATTTACGTTAGCAGCGAACTGCATGGATTATCAATCGAATGCCTGGAAATTGCCAAAGTGTTGTTTGTTAAAACGGTACTAACCTTACTGTACGTTACAAACAAATCTTGATCAGTCACTTTCAGCTGTGCGATCCATCGCAATACGTAAAACAATATGTTTTCCATCACTACAGTATTGAACATGCTTGTTAAGACTGACGCTTCACTGCCCTTCCTCATGCTAAATTGTGAATAAATTTTCTGTTATCTTTCTCAAGTTAGGACGATGCTAGTTGTTTTGTCTAACTAAAGCTGTTTAAAGCAGCAAATTCCATGTATTTTTCATACCGTAGTGCACAACACACATACGCATTCTTTGGCTTTGTAACTCAGAACAACTAGTAACTATTTATATTTCTCTTGCAGGCACATCGAATTTAGCGATCAATTTATTATTGGTGGAATTTATAATTACATTAAAATAATATGTTTTTAAGCCTATGAAATGCAAGTATTTTAATGGTAGCTTCTCTTTTCTTTTACACTTTATGGCTTATGGAACGAAACGGTTGCCAGGGGGCAACATTGAAACGTTTAAAACTTTCTTCGTCCATTTGATCTATTTGGATTAAGGAAAAAACACTGTCTAGCAACTATCACTAGTAATATTCTGATCTCGCAGATGCGCATTGCTTATGGTGGACTTAGCTACGACTAGTCTTATTTTTTATTTTACAGCTGTAAATTCTACTCACAACATCGGATACGAGCAATTTGCTCCACCACCTTAGACACAAGCATCTCTTGAAATATCAAAAAATGTATGAATCTACTGCAATAATTCCTCTCTCAACCAGTAGAAAATGGTGGGAACACCTGATCATGCATGAAAATAAAAATACCGTCATATACCGTGAAACCGGTAGAATTTAGAAAGATACCGTGATATACATTTTTGGTCATACCGCCCAGCACTAGCTATTATACACCATGGCTATTATACACCATGGCTATTATACACCATGGTTATCATACCATAGCACACCATGGTTATTATACGATAGCACACCATGGTTATTATACTGTATCTCACTATGGCTATTATACACTATGGCTATTATACACCATGGCTATTATACACCATGGATATTATACACCATGGCTATTATACACCATGGCTATTATACACCATGGCTATTATACACCATGGCTATTATACTGTAGCACACCATCATCTCCCTACTGCATCTCTGGAGCTCAGCCACAGTGATCTTTGGGTTCTTCTTTACCTCTCTTACCAAGGCTCTTCTCCCACGATTGCTCAGTTTGGCTGGACAGCCAGGTCCAGGAAGAGTTCTGGTTGTCCCACACTTCTTCCATTTTGGATCATGGAGGCCACTGTGCTCTTAGGAACCTTGAGTGCTGCAGAAATTATTTTGTAACCTTGGCCACATCTGTGCCTTGCCACAATTCTGTCTCTGAGCTCCTCGGGTATTTCCTTCGACCTCATGATTCTCATTTGCTCTGACATGCACTGTGAGCTGTAAGGTCTTATATAGACAGGTGTGTGCCTTTCCTAATCAAGTCAAATCAGTGTAATAGAACCATCTCAAGGAGGATCAGAAGAAATGGACAGCATGTGAGTTAAATATGAGTGTCACAGTAAAGGGTCTGAATACTTATGACCATGTGATATTTCACTTTTTTTTATAAATTTGCACTAATTTCTACATTTCAGTTTTTTTTGTCAGGATGGGGTGCTGACTGTACATTAATGAGAAATAAAATGAACTTTTTTGATTTTATTAAATGGCTGCAATGAAACAAAGAGTGAAAAGGGGTCTGAATACTTTCCGTACCCACTGTATGTCATGATCAGAGCTTGGAACGGGAGAATCTAGAGGCAGCGATACACTCGCCTAAAGGATTATTAGGAACACCCGTTCAATTTCTCCTTAATGCAATGATCTACTCAACCAATCACATGGCAGTTGCTTCAAGGCATTTAGGGGTGTGGTCCTGGTCAAGACAATCTCCTGAACTCCAAACTGAATGTCAGAATGGGAAAGAAAGGTGATTTAAGCAATTTTGAGCATGGCATGGTTGTTGGTGCCAGATGGGCCGGTCTGAGTATTTCACAATCTGCTCAGTTACTTGGATTTTCACGCACAACCATTTCTAGGGTTTACAAAGAATGGTGTGAAAAGGGAAAAACATCCAGTATGCGGCAGTCCTGTGGGCGAAAATGCCTTGTTGATGCTAGAGGTCAGAGGAGAATGGGCAAACTGCTTCAAGCTGATAGAAGGGCAACTTTGAATGAAATAACCACTCGTTACAACCGAGGTATGCAGCAAAGCATTTGCGAAGCCACAACACGCACAACTTTGAGGCGGATGGGCTACAACAGCAGAAGACCCCACCGGGTACCACTCATCTCCACTACAAATAGGAAAAAGAGGCTACAATTTGCAAGAGCACACCAAAATTGGACAGTTGAAGACTGGAAAAATGTTGCCTGGTCTGATGAGTCTCAATTTCAACTTTACAGTCTAACTAGCTATCTAGCTATGTTAATGTTCATTGTAAAAGTCTCCAAAATCAAAACTGAGCTAGAACAGTACTCATAAGTAAAACCACTGTAGCAATACAACACCTGCTGTTGGGCTAAATCGGTGGTTCTCAAACTGTTGTACGTGTACCACTGGTGGTACTTGGAGCACCCAGTGGTGGTACCCCATTTGACTAGGAAAAAACAAGTGTTTGGTATATTGAATTGTAACGTTAATCAAATCTGTGTTGGCTGTACAGTAAAGCTTAACCCATGTATTTACAGCAGAATTCTCCCCAGCATGAGCCTTCAGATGTGCTTTTGTGTCTGTGTGTGTGTGTGTGTGTTTGTGTTGAGGGGGTATGCTTAGGCTACAAGACAACTGGACAACTGCAATTTAATGTAATTTTAATATATATTGTTTATTTATGTTAGGGCTGGGCGATATGGACCGAAATGAATATCTCGATATATTTTGTAGCTTTAATGACTAACGATATATATCTCAATATTTAGTTATTTTAAAAGTTTGGAAAATATAAGAAAAAAATGGGATTTTTGGCACTTTTTTTGACAAAGAGGTGTGCAAGACACAGAAATTTTTTTGGAACATTTACCAATCTCTGTCAATTTAATTTTCAAATGTATTTTAGTAAAAGAATAATGCTCAATAACATTAGATGTGGTGAGTAAGTATGACAAATGTGTCAGCTTGATTTTTTATGCAGAGGTTTTCAATCTATTTGGCATGTTGCCATGACAGTGGCTATCAGTAGGTCACATGAATAAAGAAACGATATGTAATAATTATATATATAGTTATATAGACAGACTTGTGGGCCCAAGTTCAGTTGTCCAAAATTGCATGTTGAGATCCACTGCTTACCTAGGCTACTGGTGATTGCAAATTAACTGCTTATTTTAAACGTGAAGGTCATATCCTGCTCAAAAGCAAACTCGAATATACAGACAAAACTCGATATATCGCCCAGCCCTAGCCTATGTGTTATGTTTTCCCTGCAGTGTGCTTTGAGTAATGTGCTAATATACTGTCTGACTAGCCCCACTGCTGAGGACGAGCCTCTGTCAGGGGGGGGGCGGGGGCGCTCGAAGGGGGTCTCGCCCGGGGTGTGATTCAATGTAGAACCACCACTGAAACAGAGCTGCAGGCCGGTGACCAAGATTATACAGCGGTTTAACAGGACAGATTATACTCAGAACAGGCCTTGCCATGGTCGACCAAAGAAGTGAAGTGCACGTGTTCAGTGTCATATCCAGAGGTTTTTTTGGGAAATAGACATACTTTATGAGTGCTACCAGCATTGCTTCAGAGGTTGAAACGTTAGGGGGTCAGCTTGCCAGTACTCCACCATACGCCACACACTGCATCAAATTGGTCTGCATGGCTGTTATCCCAGAAGGAAGCCTCTTCTAAAGATGATGCACAAGAAAGCCTGCAAACAGTTTGCTGAAGACAAACTGACTAAGGACATGGATTAATGGAACCATGTCCTGTGGTCTGATGAGACCAAGAAAACGTATTTGTTTCAGATGGTGTCAAGCATGTGTGGTGGCAACCAGGTGAGGAGTTTCAAAGACAAGTGTTACCTACAGTCAAGCATGGTGGTGTCAGTCTGGGCCTAAATGAGTGCTGCCGGCACTGGGGAGCTACAGTTCATTGAGGGAACCATGAATGTCAACATGTACTGTGACATACTGAAGCAGAGCATGATCCCCTCCCTTCGGAGACACAGAGCAGTATTCCAGCATGATAACAACCCCAAACACTCTTTCAAGACGACCACTGCCTTTACTAAACAATCTGAGGGTAAAGATGATGGACTAGCCAAGCATGTCTCCAGACCTAAACCCTATCGGGCATCCTCAAACAAAAGGTGGAGGAGCGTAAGGTCTCTAACTTACACCAGCTCCGTGATGTCATCATGGAGGAATGGAAGAGGACTCCAGTGGCAACCTGTGAAGCTCTGGTGAACTCCATTCCCAAGAGGGTTAAAAGGCAGTGCTGGAAAATAATTGTTGCCAAAGAAAACATTGACAGTTTGGGCCCAATTATGACATTTTCACTTAGGAGTGTACTCACTGTTGTTGCCAGCGGTTTAGACCTTAATGTCTGTGTGTTGAGTTATTTTGAGGGGACAGCAACTTTTCACTGTTATACAAGCTGTACAGTTCACTCACTACTTTACATTCTAGCTAAGTGTCATTTCTTCAGCATTGTCACATAAAATTGTTATAATCTAATAGTTACAAAAATGTGAGGGGTGTACACACTTTTGTGAGATACTGAATACTACTGTGTTTGTTAGTCTAGTGGTGAGTCATTGTCGCTTCATTGTCGACATGATCCTTGTTGCTGTGAGCAGCATACCTAAAGTATTATCCTGTAAGTAATCTATGCCTAGATATTTCCCTATGTGTGAGTCATATCGAGATTGGGATTCTAGTGTTCATAGTTATTTACTTTCAGTGTGAGCGCCTGTTTGCACAACTTTGTTTTTCCCTTTTGTTCTAAGTTTGTTTAGATTATACACCATGGTTATTATAGCACACCATGGCTATTATACACCATGTGTAATGCTACACTCTCATGCAGGGGAATAAACAGCACTTATATAAATCTTAAGGCAATTTATTAATAATAATAGGCAACAGCACAAAACAATGTCCAAGGCAGAATAACTGTATCAACGAAGCAGGGTTAGACCAGAATATCAATAACCGGGGTTGGCAAAGGTACAGGGGATAATCCAAGACAGAATAAATACGTAAACAAAGCTAAGGTCAGACCGGTGTAACAAGACAAGAATATAATACAATGCTCAGTAGAGAATGAAAACAATACTCACAAATACCTCGCGAAGAGGCTAGGTGTGTGTGTGTCTTAAATATGGACTGGGTGAGTGCAGGTGTACAGAGTTAGGCTGATTGAGTCCGGGC
>JACXGM010001243.1:0-42609 GCA_016801145.1 Umbra pygmaea
CATATGGCCAAGTTTTGGGTTCCCGGATCTGGGCCAGAGTACTCGGGCCAGATCTGGACCGTAATTCAATCTGACACTGGGCCGGATCTGGGGGCCGGATCTGGGCCAGAGTACTCGGGCCAGATCCGGGCCGTAATTCAATCTGACACTGGGCCGGATGTGGGGGCCGGATCTGGGCCAGACATTTTGGGACACTCGGACCAGATCCGGCCCGGATCAGTTTTGCTACCTGGGTTATTATCTAACTTTTGGATACTTACATATAAACACAGCCAAAGAAGAATTTTGGCTTCGGGAAACCCCTCCTTTTCTGTGTCGCAAAGGATTGTGGGCTATATCAGCCCAAAAAGCATGCAGGGTTGCATACTTTGAAAATCCCCCGGAAATAGTAGACCATCCGGGGACTGCTGACATACTATATTTGCGTACTATAGTTTGGGACATGGTAGTCTGGCAAACTATTTAGTATGCATACTTTGCGTATTGAGACGTGACCATTCTTTGCCTGCATGCTTTTTGGGCTGATACAGCCCACAATCCTTTGCGACACAGAATAGGAGGGGTTTCCCGAAGCCGGTCCTACTTTGGCAGTGTTTAAATGCAAATATCCAAACGTTAGGTAACAATAAACATGTTATTACATTAGTTTTGTTATTGTACCAATATTAAATAAAGTTTAAATGAAATACGAACGGGTTGTGCCAAATGTTTAATGTTCAAACTTCGCGGGCTTCGTCGCTCGTGGAAGTGATCTAATTTTAGATGCAACGTTATGAGGTGTTAGTATGTCCCTGTGCTAGCAAACTCGCTTTCTTAATAGTACGTACTTTACCACCACCTGCGTTGTACATACTTTTAGTATGTAGTATGCATATTGGGATTCAGGCTCATTGTGGCCATAAATAGTCGTCAATAGAATTAGCAGCGCACCAACTTTGGTGATTTTTGCGGAAAAAATTTCCACTTTCCCAATGGAAAACTTGAAGTGAATTTATATTGTGATTTCTGTTGTTCTTTTTTCCCGTTCTTGTTTTTAAACCAGTTTTTGTGATTTGGTTTTGAAAGGGAAAAACGAAGAAACGAAGGGTACACGGATTCTAGTAAATGCTTCTTTAATGTATGTTTTATATTTGTACTAGAATCAAGACTAACTAAAAAACTAGGCTAAAACAATGAAATCATTTTGTTTATATTACATTTAGTATTTCATTCATTTAACTTAGTTGATTGGTTTCCCAGTTTCGCTAGCTATTTTAATGAATTTAAACAATACTTACATTTATATGTGAATTCTTGGGCCACCATACTACTTACATCCGCCATTTTCTTTGAATAAAATTGCTTCTTCTTCTTCTTAATTTGAGTTTTTACGGCTTCCTAATTGTTGCATTACTGTCTATAATGAAATTGCGTCGTCTTAAAGTGTATGCTGCGAAGTGTCCATTTATGTGTCCTTCATTTGCCCGAGAAACGAATGGCGCCTTTGTCGTCGCATTTGAATGAAATTCCAACCTGGGGCAGCCTTCGTAGCGCCGCGGTGACGCAATCGGCCTTCCAAGGCTGCAGAGTTTGAATTGGGACAGCCTTCGTAGCACTGCTGTGACGAAATCTACCTTCAAAAGATGCAGTCTTCACTAGTCTCTGGTCTCTGATAATGAACAGGAAGTAAACATGACCCCGGAAGTAAATAGGAATTCTGGGATATTTCGGATTTCGGTGACGTTCATCATTTACCTGCTGTTCTTTCTATACATTGATCAAGCTAGTTGGCAAACTTTTGGTAAATATATTAGTTGCCTGTATTTGTAAAATGTAGCGCGCTGTACACGTATTAACGTTATCATGCTAAACATCCAATGACATTGTAGTTGTCGGTATCCATATGGTTGAAAAATCGCGGCCCCTATTTGAGTCGTGTTGTTGATGCTAGCTAGCTAACGTTAGCATATCTAGCTAGCTGGGTTTACAAGCTGTCCTGATGCTGTCGTTTCCATACCGTTACCTACCAGTACTGTTTTTTTAAAACCACATTATTTTTCTATATGACAACTCCTGCCGTTATCATATTTTTACCTATGCTATATTACTGTGTTAATTTGCTTGCTTACTAATATTAACTAGTACTTCACAGTACCGTACTGTAATCTCTCGATTTCATATATGGTCAATGTTCTCGTACACTACTCAGTTTAGGTAGTCAGAGAGGTCTTTGGTCACCAATAAGAGGCCGAGAAAGTCCTGAAAACAAGGGGGCTACCCCTTAACACTGAAGCCGAAGAGGCCGTATTTCTCACATAGTTTTGTAAGTCCCTATTCAATATAACAAACATTTCAATATTAAACTTTTAATTGGTTTTGTAGGTAACTTGAGTTACAACTGCTGTGTCTATGAGCAAGTTCTCTGTTGGCAATTGTTTTCCAACCAGGTACAACAAGGACTGTCAAGATGGTGTTAGCAGACTTGGGAAGAAAAATTACATCAGCTTTGCGATCGCTGAGCAATGCCACAATCATCAATGAGGAGGTATATCACCAGACTTCTTGTTTTTATTTGAACTTACGGCAAAGCATAATTAACAACTACTGGTGTACTATGTTCCCAAGAATGAATGCAGTTGCCAAAGTTTTTTTGCTATTGTTCTTTAGGTATTAAATGCCATGTTGAAAGAAGTATGTGCTGCCCTCCTGGAAGCTGATGTCAACATCAAGTTGGTCAAGCAGCTCAGAGAAAATGTCAAGTAAGTAAAAAAATTCAGGCACACATTGTAACATTTTAGTCATTTAGCAGATGCTCTTATCCAGAGTGACTTACAGTAATTACAGGGAGCAAATTGGTAGTTTAAAGTGCCTTGCTGAAGGACACACTATTTGGTGCATTCAACAATTGAGCCAGAGAGGGCTACCAGTCTGACTCCCTAACCATGGAGCCATCTGACACCACATCAGCTCTACATGTAGATGCAAGTTGAAGTTTGTATTAAATATATGACACTGCTTCTCTGCCCATAGATCAGCCATCGACCTGGAGGAAATGGCCTCTGGACTTAACAAGAGAAGGATGATCCAGCATTCGGTGTTCAAGGAGCTGGTCAAGGTCTGCTGTGAAATTTAACAATAACAGTACAGCATGTTTAATTCAATGATGATCAAGTGTAAAGTAACTGTAGATGTACCGTACATTTTTATTGTCATGATGTGACTGCTGTTTGTGGGTTGCCTGGTTATTTGAATAGTGGTGTTTTTCATATGAAATGTGGTCTGTTCTGTTGATATTCTGAATCAGTCCACTATAACATAAGTCAGTGTTTTTCAATGTCAGGGTCCCGACCCACGGGTGGGTCGCAGGAGATTAGAATTAGGTTGGCAAATATGTTTTCTTGGGTTGGCAAATATGTTTTCATACTCAACTGAGCACTATGCGTAGGTCAAGCTTACGAAGCAGGGCCCTATGATTTCCATGTTGTGGATGGAATAGTGGAATCCAGACATTAAGGTGGAATTCACCCAAATAATAAATAAAAAAAAAGAAATCCTAAAATTCCAATATATTCACGTAGTTACACCACCGGATATTGTCTAGTATGAAAGTGCTGCGAATCTGTAAGTGAGTGGCCTTTCTATGCGATGTGCGTGTCTCCTAGCATGCGCATCTCCTCTGTAGTGCGAAATGCTTGAAACAATGCTACTTTTTAAATTCCCTAAGACAACACTGTTTCTTGGCAGTTCGGGCTTAACATCAGTGAAAAATGTAAAATTGAACTTTCAGGAATAGAGGGAAATGTGCAAAAATAATATATGAAATTGCATATTCAGTGTGCTTTTGTCCATTGAACTTGGTCAGCTTGCGCCTATCATAGCGTTAATATTTAATGCTCTTGATATCTATACAGCTATAGCTAACCGTATCTAGTCCATACTAAATTGCCCAAATAGACAACGCTTGTTTTTCTCTGTATCACTCATTAATCCAAATGCTTATGACCATTTAAAATGGGAATAATGATGAATATCAATAATGTTTTTATATCTAAATTGCTTGAAGTAATTTCTCAGGCATCTCTCTCACTCAGGGAGAGCAGGGTAAAGCTAGAACGAGAGCTGCAGAAGATTATGGCTTTGTATACACTATTGCGCTTGATACTTGAAATTTATGCACAAGCAAACTGCATTGAATGCAAATCAAACTGTACAGCAGTATTTTCTGTATTTTTTCTTCGGGTGTGGGCTTCTGAATTCAACTTTGTCCAAATAGTTGTTCAGTTGCAGATGGGTAAAAAAATAGTTGAGCAAACCAATTCTGCCTGGCTATGGTTTCCAACCATGGGTACTAGGACCTCTGGTGGTACAGTGACCAAAAACGTTTGGAACCACTGGCCCAGGGTGTTTATATGGAGGTTTGAGATAGTGTTATCACAAAAAAGTAAACAGATTTTATAGGGCCCTAGTAAGGCTTAGGCTACCTACATCAGACAAAATAACAGCTGTGTATGTTGAAAAGAGTAAAAGTAAAAATAAATATTGCAATTTATTAAGTTTTCCAGACTTTAATTTGACTTTAGTTTCACATAGCTAGTTAAAACAGCAACATGGATAATTTTTTTATCTGAGTGTAAATAAATTCATAGAAATACTTCGATTTTTGTGGAAAAACCATCTGATCTTGTTTATTTTGGTAATTTTAAGTTTTTATAAGACACAGGTCTGTGATGGTAATACTGTCGATATTGAGAAAATGAATGTTGTATTTTAAGTCTGGTGACAATTAGAACTAATGTATTAAGTTAATACCCCTACATACACATAATAATGATAGGAAAGCTATATATTTGCAAACCTTTTTTCATCACATTTGGGTCACAATGATTTGCAATTTTGAAAATGTGGGTCACTGAAAAAAAGTTTGAAAAACACTGACATAAGTAATTTATTCTGACAAAATACTGTACAGTCCAACCTCTCAACGTTTTGTTTCAGGAGAAACACACCCCTATCTTCTCTGCTCATATCTTTGTTAAAATGCATTGCTCTATGTGGGAGTTGTGGGAGAACACACGTCCCCATGCAACAGGAGTTCTAAACCTAGCATGGCCAACTTTCTCTTATTGGTCTCCCTATTGTCTGCTTCGTACTGTTGTGTTCCTACAAATAATAAAACAAATAACCTGCGTTAGTTAGGGACATTGGTTTGTGTGTGATATTTTAATCTTGTGGTTGTCTCAGCTAGTGGACCCAGGAGTGAAGGCGTGGACGCCAACCAAGGGAAAGAACAACGTCATCATGTTTGTGGGTCTTCAGGGCAGTGGGAAAACCACAACATGTTCCAAGGTGAGACATTCCCTGATTCCAGACTAAACCTATTGCAAATCCAGGCGACAGTTTATTGAGATCTGTTATGGCTTCACAAATGTAATGTACTGAATACCTTTTCCACAGCTGGCATACTACTACCAAAGAAAAGGGTGGAAAACCTGTTTGATATGCGCTGACACTTTCAGAGCTGGTAACATCCAATTTTCTGAATCTGTTTTATGTTCCTTCTTATAACAAAGAAAATGAGGTAAAAAGCACAACACGTGTTTAATGTGTCTGCAGGTGCCTTTGACCAGTTAAAGCAGAATGCAACAAAAGCCAGAATTCCGTTCTACGGAAGGTAATGTCTCTTACGTTTGGTTGCTTGCATCTCAGCTGTATGTGATGCATGTATTCATTGTGATTGCAATGCCTGCATATAGTGAAATATTGTTTCTATATTCACAGTTACACAGAGGTGGATCCAGTCGTCATAGCTGCAGATGGTGTGGAAAAGTTTAAATCAGAGAATTTTGAAATAATCATTGTTGATACCAGTGGTCGACATAAGCAAGAAGATTCCCTTTTTGAGGAGATGTTGCAGGTCTCCAATGCAGTGGTAAGTAGTAGTTTGCGCCTCGCAAATCTTGATCCACAAACCATCCCAAATTTTTGAATCTCATCACTACAGACAGACAATGCATAACTTAATCTCTGAAGACACTTTGTTTGCTTTTTCGTATTTTGTCTTTATAATAAAATGTATTTCTTGGATTAACCTGAGCTTTTGTCCGTTTCTTTCAGCAACCAGACAACATTGTATATGTGATGGATGCTTCCATTGGTCAAGCTTGCGAAGCCCAAGCTAAGGCATTCAAAGACAAAGTAGAAGTTGCATCTGTCATAGTGACAAAGCTGGATGGTCATGCCAAAGGTGGTGGTGCACTCAGTGCGTAAGTAAATCGTGTTTACTACTTCAACAATAAATCCCAGTTATGGTGAACTCAATCTGAACTTCATTACACAGATCATCAAAAGCTTTTCCTTTTACCCCAATTGTGAAACAATCTCCAACCTGGAATGTCTGCCCATCATACAAACTCATCTGAAACCATTATATATTTGAAGAGCGGTCAATTATTCTTTGAACATGTACTTGAAACGATTGAGACATGTTAGGTCACCTAGCTATCTTTAAGACAAATGCACTTGTCTTGCGTGTATAACGTCTGTTAAATTACATATATGTGAAGTGTTAAGAATTAGGTAAACTTATTTACTTGTTACTTTTTATAGAGTGGCTGCAACTAAGAGTCCCATTATTTTCATCGGTACTGGAGAACACATTGATGATTTGGAGCCATTCAAGACTCAGCCTTTCATCAGCAAGCTGCTAGGTAGGTGAAATGGTGCATCCATTTGATACGCTATCATCCTAACATGCAATCTACACCGGACACACTTTGCGCTCAAGTATTTAAAAATACATTTAAACATGTATGTTATTAATTTATTGTTTCTACACTGCTCCCATTTATTGTTTCTACACTCCCTGTGTGGGTCATTTAAATGTGAATGAAGAGCAACTAGCCAATGTTATTTACTAAAATCAATATTGTTTCATCCTTTTATTTTTGGTGTAATATTTCCTGTACTGAAACACACAATTTTGGATGCGTCCAAGTCAACATTTTACTAAGATCCAGTACAAAAAATAAATACCGGTATATACAATTCAGGTAAATTAACAACAACCTGCAATGTTCTCAGATCAACTGTGCTAGCACCAGCAACCTATCTTAATGTCCATGAAGACATATGGTTTGTTTTGACATGTCCCTATTTAATTGATTAAAGTTTAATTTAGCCATTTGGACTGCATGTCGTCATGGCGTTAAGTGGAGATGGACAAAAATACATTTACACGCGATGGTGCAGGCAGATGCATGTGTGTGCTCGGTGTAGGTTGCATGTAAGATGTCACATGGCATGTTGTTGTTCAGCCTGTATTGAATGAGTTGTTTTGTCTCCAGGCATGGGGGACATTGAAGGTTTGATAGACAAAGTCAACGAACTCAAACTGGACGACAACGAGGAGTTGATTGACAAGCTGAAACATGGTGAGAATATGATCGTCGGCTGACTCAATTGAAATAAATGCCCCATGTTAATGGTGTGCCCAGGACATATGTCATCATTAGGGATCGACCGATATGGATTTTTTTAGTGCCAGATAACGATTTCTTTTCATTAGCCTTAGCTGATGACTGATACGGGCTGCCTGTTTTGTTGAGCCAATATTTGGAGCCGATACTGCTTTTGTTCCCTCAATTTACATCATAAAAATGACACGATGATAACAAATGTTACAACTCTCATTTAAAAAAATTAACATTTGTTGAACTTAAAAAAAAACTATATTTAACAAATAGTAAAAACAGGTGTTGTAGAACAAGGGGCAGTGCATAGTCTGCACGTGAACTGCAGGTTCTCCAGCATCACAGCTGCTATATTGGCGGGAAATCGGCAAACGCAGCAGCCTCGTACCAGCCGATACACGTAAAAACGCAAATATCGGCCGGCCGATAAAATCGGTCTATCACTAGTCATCACTGCTAAGTCTGGCAGGGTGCAACCAGACAGCGTACTAAACAACCAGCAGGGAGACATACCAAATGGCCTATATAATATTTGACATAGCTTACACGTTGAAAATGTTTGGTTAGACTATTATCCTAATGTAATAGAATAATATCTCCACTTAGGTTATTATGTATTGTAGTGGCAAAGTGGCCTAGTGGTTAGGGCAGAGGTTTTCAACCCATACTTGTGTGCCATGAGGACTGCCCAAGTGTGCTGCAATTTTTTTAAATTCGATGTATATTATTTGATATATATTTCTTGGGGGCAATTATTTCAGCGCTTTGTTCATTACTGGTACATTCTTTTTGTCTCTGGTGAAGATTTCCAAAACTGGTGTGCCAGAGACCAAACTGTCTCACATCATGTGCTCAGATCATGTTCGATCATCTGATCTGATTGGACAGTGATGCAATTAAGGTTGCATCCTTGCCACTGTAACCAAACATGAAGCACCATCCCTTATAAACCGATGTTACATTCTGCCACGTGTTCAGACACGTTTTAAGTAGGCTACCATGTCCAGAATCATGTTTGTTTTTGTTTTATTGCCTTGTTTATCTTGGCTTGCACATTGATTAGGCCTGCATGATAAATCCTTATAAAATCGCGATCTCGATTCACGCCTGTTCCCGATTTTAATTTTAAATGGCTTCGATTTAAAAAAATATACCGTATTTCCTCAAATAAAGACTGGGGCCTTTACCTCTACTGCAGAAGGCAACCGGCTTTTATTTGAAGCAGGCTTTTGTTAGAGGCAGGCCTTTATTTCTGATTCCCTCTGTTTGATAAGTATACTTGGCTATATTTTTGTGTAAATCCTTGTTCCAGTTTGCCTGTTATTGCTGCATTACATTGTTATCGCAATCTCAACACTTCTTGTATCCGTTCCAAATCCATTACGTAGTTGAAAAAAAGTTGTTGAAGATTCAATCGCTTGCACTGAATAGGACCCATGTTATTTCCAATGAAGTTACTGCCATCTACCTGTACATTAATACAAATAACACCAAGCTGAGTAAAACATACAGCCATATTGACTGAAATACCAGTAGGACAATTATATTTACTGATACTATTTCCTGCTCCCGCCAGCTGGCATTCCTTAAATGTTCCGTCCAACCCGAGTTGCGACTACCCTGAGTTAGCGTTTCAAACTGGTAGTGAGTAGCGTCACTTGTGCTAAATCAGGTTTGGAACAAAAGCCTACGGAGCGGCAGCTCGCAGGAGCAGAAGTACCATAATCTGAAAATATCATGAATATATTGTTGTATCTATTAAAGTGATAATAATGTACATTACGCTTAACTGGAATGCACATTATATGAAAGGCACCTATACGAGATTATCCACACGTAATATTCCCCCGGCCTTTATTTAAGACCGATCTTTATTTGTCCGTGTTGACCACGCCCCCAGCCACTATCAGAGGCCCGACGTTTAATTGACTACCTGTTTTTATCCGAGGAATTACGGTATATATTTTTTTTTTCCAAAGACATGTTCAAGGAGGTCAGATAGAGCCTGTATCAGGGCCAAATTATGTTCAATGTGTTATATTACACTATTTTTGGTAGCCTACTGTACTTAAATGAGCAGTGTGTGCTATAAGTGCCAAACAGAATCTATACTTGGTACAATTTGTTTTGTCATTGTTTATATGTGCAATAAACATTACATTTTGTGAGAAAGAAATTGTGGCAGAGAATCGTAATATCAATTCTAAGCAAAAGAATCGTGCAGGCCTAACATTGATGTTTATCTACTTTGTTGACTTAACTTGATAATAGGCTAGTTGTGAATGGAATGTACAATGTGTGCTTCATTTGCACTATTTTTATAATTTTTTATTAAATAAAACGTTGGCAAAGGCTTGTAGCTTCATTAAGACAAGCTGCCACAATACATTGTATAAAATGTGTGCGTTTTCAAGCAGCATAGAAGATGTATGAGTGACGCTGCAGAGAAGACGCAACTTCATATTTAAAAAATGCGCTGCATGTTCTGCATTTGACATTCTCAGTGGAGTCACCAGTTGTTTTGCCGACTACATTAAATTCTTTCCAAATGTCAGACTTCCCTTTTCCCTCCTGCACAACCATACACCTTTTATGAGCGTAGTCTTTAGCCTACCCCTGCCCCTCCACATCCATTTCACTGACTTCCATATGATGTCGCCACACCTGTTCTTGGAGTTCTGTCTACACCTTATTAGTGACACACACAGGTTAAAATCACTCATTAATAAGTGGAAGATTCAGGGGATCTCCTAATACCAAGCCAAGGTCAGGTAGATCAAGAAAGATTTCAGCCAAAACTGCCAGAAGAATTGTTTGGGATACAAAGAAAATCCCAAAGGTAACCTTGGGAGACATACAGGATACTTTGAAAAAAAAACGTGTGGTTGTTTCAAGGAGCACAATGCGACAATACTTGAACAAATATGAGTTGCATGGTTGTGTTGCCAGAAAGAAGCCTTTATTGCGCCAGCGCCACAAAAAAGCTAGGTTAAAATATGCCCAACAACACCTTGACACGCCTCACAGCTTCTGCCCCACAATTACAATAATAATGGAATTTTGTATGGTAATGTAACCTAAAATGTCTGAGTGAAATTTGAAAATATAAAAAATGTTGAGCTTTAGTTTGAAATTATTGTTTTACTTGTATTTAAATATATATTTTAAAAAACATGTCACGTGCACGAAGCCCAGCCCGGCCCAAACAAATTAGTAGAATTTAAGGCTCGGCCTAGGCCAGTGGTATTCAACTCTAACCCTACGGGGTCCGGAGCCTGCTGGTTTTCTGTTCTACCTCAACATTAATTGGACTCACCTGGTGTCCCAGCTCTAAATAAGTCTCAGATTAGAGGGTTGCAATGAAAAAATTGAGTGGATCTGGCTTCGAGGTCCAGAGTTGAATACCCCTGGCCTAGGCTATCTGTTTTTTTCAGGTTTGGGCTGAGAATTACAACTGTACTCCTGGTGCAATACCTCAAGCAGCTCAGCTTTGTTTGATGACTTGTGACCATCCATCTCCCTCTTCATCACATTTTTAGAGGTTGTCAATGGGATTGCTTTAAAAAAAAATTGCAGTGGTCTCTTTAATATTTCTACATCAGTGTTTTAGCAACCTGCCACTAGCTACAACCCATTACAGTAAGGCATTATCCATAGCTAAAACCTTAAATGTTTTTACTAGTTGCAATTATTATGCATCAAATGTGCCATGTCATGAAAGGGTGCCATGTCATGAAAAAACACATTCATTATTGCCAGAAAGGTATTTGCAAAGCAGTAATTTAAAGGGACATCAAACCATTGTAAGATAAGAAGTTTAAACATGATCAATTTCTACTTAAAAGTGTAGGTGAATTTAAACTTTAATAGGCTACTTCTAATAAGTTTGGTGTGTTTATTTTGTCCTTGAGCTACGTAACAGACTTCTCACTTCCCACAACTGCAAAAGAAAATACATTTTCCACATGAACTTATTTACATTTCACAAGCAGTTCCCTAATTCCACCACTTGTTATTGTGCATATGCATGGTCCATTTTAAATGGATAGGTTTATGGAAATTCGCAAGCAAACGTTAATTTATATAAATCCAACACTTTGTGTAGAAAGGATTTCACGCGTGGTTTACTCACAGATTTGTGCGTACACACCCTTGATAAATGATCCCCCTGGTGGATGACTTAGTCGAGAAATTTTTACTTTTCGGCTTTGAAAACCTGATTTATTATCCTTAGTTATGGCAATGTGTTTTCAGTCATTGTCATCCTGCATGTTTTTGCATCGACCACGGCCTTTAGAGGCAGTTTTGCACTACTTCCACCATGTTTCACAGATAAGGTGGTATGCTTTGGATCATGGGCAGTTTCATTTTTTTTTTCCTCTACAAGTTAAATTTTATACATCGTCTTGTATAACAATGGTTTTCTTCTCATCTGAACTCTACAGGCTTGTATGTACTTCGTAGCAAACTGTTACGTGGCCGGTCTGTTCTTAAGGCTTACTAGTGGCTTGAATGTTGTGTGTTATCTCTGAAGGTCTACTGGTGTATTCCTCTGCTTTTCTCTTTCACACATGTATGCCCACCTCCTGAATAGTGGTATTTGGTACTTTTTGTTCCACCATTTAAAATATTTTTCACTCATTTGCTATAGTGGAACCCTTGTCTACCAGGGCTTTTGGTAGTGATAAGCAGTGATTGTGCCCGACAGTTCATTAAGGGTTTGGCTATATCTCTGCTTTATCTGTTTTGTAATGGCCACTTGGCCAGCTTGAATTGCAGTGACTTGTTGGTCCTCATTTCTCTTCCCAGACACTAGCAATAGACTCAAAGTCTAAAGTCAAAACAGTGCAGTAATTATGCGAACACACACCATTTATTTATAACTAGTTAATCTGATTAAGACCCCCCAAATGAACATTGACAGTCTTTTGTAAACCTATTAGTCATTGTATCAATTTAAATCTAAGGTGCCGCTATACCGAGCCAAAAGCACAAAACGAAAGCAAAATTGTCTCTGTAAACTGTTGTGTTATGCTTGTTGGTTCACTTTTTTTAATGCTTTTTTTATATCATTTGCACAGGTCAGTTCACTCTCAGAGACATGTACGAGCAGTTTCAAAACATCATGAAGATGGGACCATTTGGCCAGATTATGGTAAGAAACAACCACAATGGCATCCTAAATTCCTATAGATGATAGTAAAGTACAGCGCTACACACTAAAGAATAAAAGTTATAATGCAACTGACTGTCCACAATGGTACATAAAACAAAACATGAAACTACAGATGCACTGCATTGCTGAAATCTGTGTTTGGTCGACAAAATACCAACAGTGGCACATGCTGTATTGTAAGAAACAAATTCTGTACTTCTGTCCATTTCACAAGGGTATGATCCCAGGTTTTGGAACCGACTTCATGAGCAAAGGTAACGAGCAGGAGTCCATGGCCAGGTTGAAGAAACTCATGACAATTATGGATAGCATGAATGACCAAGGTAAAGCTGTAAGCCATTCCTATTTAAAACCTGTAAACAATGCAAGTTAAAGGGATACTTTACCAATTAGCATTAAGCATTGTATCAGTAGAAACCTGGTAGTATTCTCGATTGACCGTGCTTCCATCCCTCATGTCCCCCTGAGATGAGAAGTATCTCTATTGTGGGTCATTTGAAAATACTACCAGGTTTCTTCTGATACACAGCTTAATGCTAATCGGTGAAGTATCCTTTTAAAGATGTATACTTTTCTCCTGACAATCGTTTCTTTCTTTGTTCATTGCAGAACTTGACAACAAAGATGGTGCAAAGCTTTTCAGCAAACAGCCAAACAGGATTTCCAGAGTAGCACGAGGTTCAGGGGTTGCCACTAGGGACGTCCAGGAGCTGCTCACCCAGTACACCAAGTTTGCACAGATGGTGAAAAAGATGGGTGGCATCAAGGGCCTGTTCAAAGGTACTTTCTTTTAGACGTGTCTGAAAGGGACTGACATTAATAGTCTCTTCCTGGTTTCCTGACCAAACATTTTTGACTCAACCATGTTTTATCTGTTCATTAAATGGTTAAAAGAACTATACATAAACTTTGAAAATGTTAGTCAATGACAACATTGCCATCTAAAGTAAATTCATCAAATGTTCACAGGTGGTGATATGTCAAAGAACGTCAACCCCTCTCAGATGGCGAAGTTGAACCAACAGATGGCAAAGATGATGGACCCAAGGGTTCTCCACCATATGGGTAGGCTTCACTAGATTACGCAGTGTCACATTTCCCAAACTTTTGCTGTTGCTATTTCAATTGCTACTGTTCAATTACTTTGTACTTAATATAGATTAGTTATTTGCTTTAAACATGGTCAGTCCATAAAAAATAGATTTATGAACTCAACCACATGCCTTTTTTTCAATTAAAATAAACATCCTGCTGCACGGTTCTTCGTCAGGTCCAGGTGTTTTTTTTAGAACTGCCTTTTAACCCTGCTCCTCTTATTCAATGACTGTCTCAAAGGAGCAGACCAAAACTCAATGGAATATAGATGTGATGCAATTTGAGTTTCAATGAAGCACTGCTCTACAAATCACTTATTCACCTCAAATGCTCAGTCAGTATATGGTTTGAGATCAGTGATTGTGTGCGTCACCACCTTGTTCTAGAGTCCCCTGACACATTGTAATTATGTCTTGTTTCCTACAGGTGGCATGGCGGGTCTACAGTCCATGATGAGACAGTTCCAACAGGGTGCTGCTGGCAATATGAAAGGCATGATGGGATTTAACAACATGTGAATAACTGAGCCTTAACACAAATAAATAAAACATTGCTGTTTGGATTTAGTGGAAATGGAGGGTGGAGATTACATGGCGAGCGAGAGGAGATGTGATAGGAGAGATATCTTGCCTCTAATATAATTCATGAACATGTTTGTGTATAAAATTATATACTGTAGAGGCATATTTACATGTCAGCGTAAATTAAAGTTCTGTGATTTTACATTAATTGTAAATGATACACAAAAGATACAGGAATAGTGGGAATGAGTCTTGTCCTCATAGGTCATTGACCATGTTCATTTCGCACCAAATTGAATGGACTAAAACCCGGTAGACACTACCTTAACTTTTTTGTTGCAAAACATTTTTTTTAATTAAGTCTGTTATGTGCCCTGAAAAACACGTCTCGGGTTTGGAGAGGTTGCAAAGGTTATGCTTAAATGAGTTAAGGACCGCTATTTTTGTCATAATGTTATAATAAAATTTGTATTGCAACGTTTTAAAAAGCGTTTGTCTCCATTCCTGTCATAGTTCACTTGATACTGTATTGTTGTCAACTATTGTCTAGTTTTCAGTCATTTCTCCTTATCAATATAAAGCTTAGACCACATTGTGTACAGTACCAGGGTGAAATATGATGACTATTGAAAAATGTTTTTGTTACTTTCTCCATGACAATGAAATTCAATCACAGAGTTCAAGAAAATGTAACAAAGCATGAAATTGTATATAAAACACTTGTGCAAATGTCTCTTACCTGATGTTTATTTATCACATTACATTTAAACTGTTAAATTAAAAACGTGATATATAGAACATTTACAGATTTTGCTCTGCTCGAATGCAACCGGACAGGCCTAAACAAGCACCTCTAGAAAGAAGATATGAATGTAACGTGTAAGCTGTGTTGAAACCATTGACTGTATGGTTGAAACTGTTGTCAGAAACTATTTTGGGCAAAGCCGTCTGGTTGGACACGCCTCTTGACATCGGACACGCCTCTTGACGTGGCAGTGCTGCGAGTCCTCCAGCAGCCATTTTTGTTGCTACGTTGTAGCCCAGCCTAGTAACGTAGTGCAGGGCGCTGTCATACTCATATCAGTGTGCCAACAAGCTGAAGAAATCTGGTAAATATTCACAAATTGATACAATTTGCTGAGACTTGACTGAGCAATAGTTTCCTATTTGTATTTAATATGTTGACTGCAATGCTTCTCAAATGACATATGGCTAAGCATGACAACACATTTGACTAATTAACGTTGATATACCAGTCGCCGGTGGTGGTGTACCATGTTAGTTAGCATGTTGGTTGGTTAAGTTAGCTGGTCGCTAGTGATAGCAATACTTTCTGTAGGTTGTATCTTTTTGTTTTTGGATATTTTTTGTTGTTGATCTTTGACGTCCTATGCTAGTGTTAGGCTAGATATTTGAACTAACACGTTGCAGCAGAAGTTAAGTGGCTGTTCATTCAATGTAATACACACTAGTTGGTAATTTAGCATCACCAGTGGTTTTATGTAAAGCCTGTTGATAGTTGACCTATCTATTTAGTCGTTAGATAAAGAGCCTAGCGATGCATAAGTCATCTTGAAAGGCCTGGTTGTGTTATCTTAAGTATCTGGGAAATGGTTTGCATCTGTCTAGTGAGCTGGAATCGAGTCTTGTCTGTGTTGTTCCTGGGGTCAGTTCTGTATCTATAGGTTAGACTACAACTATATCACACATTTAACAATTGCAAAAGTATTGCATAGTACCGTGTCACATTCACCGTGGTTGTCTGAAGCCTTCTATAAAGTTTGCAGTTGGCAATAATCCGAGTTGTTTTACCTTGCAATTTGCAACAATGCCAATTATACTTCATAACTCTCATTGCTTTGGTGACCTCAAATGTGTGACTTCAAGTTTGTCTGGCTAGTGTTTAAGATCATCCAAATACTGATTCATTTTTTATTTTTTTTTCTTCAGTTTTTCAACCGGTTTTAACAGGATTTCTAGGAACTTTTCTGAGGGGCTTTGTAGTGCCAATCCTTGGTCTTTAGTTCTGACTAATTTGGCCAAAAATTAGACAGAATTTAATGTAGTTTGCAAAGCATCAAAGTTGTTGACTGCATTTCATTTCTTTTACTGCTCTTGATGTCATGTGTAAAATTCCAAAAAGCCTGCTGGAGTGTATGTTGTACTCAAAGTCCAAAAGGGTATCTTAGTTGGTTAGGAATAGCAAATAGGCTAATAAAACCAACCAAACCAGGCAATAATATATAATATCAAGTATTGCAGTGCAGTGGGCCATTTGAATCCATCCTATGTTAAAATGTATAATATATTCTTGGCCATACAATTTATAGCCATTATTGCTATGAACCTCACACTCTCTATCCGCCTTTCTCTCTCTCTCCATCTCTCAATTAAATAAACTAAATTCTCTGTCTGTAGCTCACAGAGGGTGCCATGGCGACCTTCCCAGAGTTTATAGCCCAGAATGAGGAGCGCGATGGGGTGCGTTTCAGCTGGAATGTGTGGCCCTCTAGTCGTCTGGAGGCCACCCGCATGGTGGTTCCCGTGGCCTCTCTTTTCACCCCCCTGAAAGAGCGTCCAGACCTGCCCCCCATCCAATATGAGCCTGTGCTGTGTAGCAGGGCAACCTGCCGGGCTGTGCTCAACCCTCTCTGGTGAGTGATGCGACGGTCCTCCTGCAATTTTAAACGATACTGCTACCGTCTAGAAACTTTGTGGAAAACTAATTTCGTTCAAGCTTCTGTGAAAGAACAGATCCGGTACTCTCCCTTTGTTCCTTGACAGTTTAACATTTTGGTCATTTATCAAAGACTCTTAACCCGATTGACTTAGTGCATGCTGTTTATGATAGCTAGATGGAACATACATTCACCTAAAGGATTATTAGGAACACCCGTTCAATATCTCATTAATGCAATTATCTACTCAACCAGTCACATGGCAGTTGCTTCAATGCATTTAGTGATGTGGTCCTAGTCAAGACAATCTCCTGAACTCCAAACTGAATTTCAGAATGGGAAAGAAAGGTGATTTAAGCAATTTTGAGTGTGGCATGGTTGTTGGTGCCAGACGAGTATTTCACAATCTGCTCAGTTACTGAAATTTTTACGCACAACCATTTCTAGGGTTTACAAAGAATGGTGTGAAAAGGGAAAAACATCCAGTATGTGGCAGTCCTGTGGGCAACAATGTCTTGTTGATGCTAGATAGTTGGTGCCCTGGATGTGCATCCCACAAATCTCCCATCAACTCCAACATCCTATCCTATCAACATTTCTAAAGAATGCTTTCAGCACCCTGTTGAATCAATGCCACGTAGAATTAAGGGGGTCAAAGGGGGTCAAACACAGTATTAGTATGGTGTTCCTAATAATCCTTTAGGTGAGTGTACACACAACATAGAAGTAATTACATCTTACTCACCAAAGTGGTTGTTGGCAAAGGAGGAAGAGAAACAAATAATAATGAAAATTTAAAACATTCATTTCACAAAGGCATCAGGGAGTTGGATGGTTACAGATGGTTTACATAGCTCACTAAAAACCTAAACTGTGATGTCCTTCTTCCCTCCGAAATAAAGAAACATAAAGTCCTTCTCATTGTGTCTCTCTACACAGCCAAGTGGATTACAGAGCCAAACTTTGGGCTTGCAACTTCTGCTATCAGAGGAATCAGTTTCCACCTACATACGCTGGGATATCAGAAGTAAACCAGCCAGCCGAACTCCTGCCTCAGTTCGCTACTATTGAATATGTGGTCCAGGTATGTTTTCCTTGTGATCACATCTTTATATTATTCCCAATAAGAAAGTATACACATTACATATTGAAATATTTTGGTTGAATCAAATTTAGATAGGCCTTTGTTTCATAAGACTTACCGTACATCGTATAATATTATACATTGTATATACCGCGTTCCAAATTAATATGCAAATTAGAATTAAGTGTCAAATTCAATATTTAGTTTTTCAATCAAACTCATTGATGGTATTGTGTCTCTGGGCTCTTTGGATCAATGAAATCAATCTCAGACATGTGATAATTAGTTTGCCCAATTAAAGGAAAACTACTTAAGAAGGATGTTCTACATTATCAAGCAGGCCACAGGTTTCAAGCAATATGGGAAAGAAAAATTATCTCTCTGCTGCAGAAAAAAGCATGAAATACTCCAATGGCTTGGACAAGGTATGAAAACATTATATATTTCATGAAAACTTAAGCATGCAAAACAAATTCCCCTCGGGGAAATAAAGGTTTAATTCTGAGCACAGAATGGTTCGTGCAGATAAAGGCATAATGAGGAAGGTTACTGCCAGACATATTCATTGGATTAAGATAGCAGCTGCTAAAATGCCATTACAAAGCAACAAACAGGTATTTGAAGCTGCTGGTGCCTTTGGAGTCCCATGAAACCTCAGGATGTAGGATCCTCCAGAGGCTTGTAGTTTTGCATAAACCTACTATTCGGCCACCCCTAACCAGTGCTCACAAGCAGATATGGTTGCAGTGGGCCAAGAAATACATGAAGACTAATTTTCAAACAGTCTTGTTTACTGATGAGTGCCGTGCAACCCTGGATGTTCCAGATTGTTGGAGTTGTGGATGGCCACCATGTCGCAATAAGGCTGCGACATCAGCAAGGAGGTGGCAGAGTCATGTTTTGGGCCGGAATCTTGGGGAGAGAGTTTGTAGGCCCCTATAGGGTCCCTGAAGGTGTGAAAATGACCTTGGCAAAGTTTATAGAGTTTCTGATTGACCACTTTCTTCCATGGTACAAAAAGAAGAACCGTGCCTTCCGTAGCAAAATTGTCTTCATGTATGACAATGCACCATCTCATGCTGCAAAGAATACCTATTGTGTCATTGGCTGCTATGGGCATACTCCCCTGGCCTCAACCCTATTGAGAACCTTTGGAGCATCCTCCAGCAAAAGATGTATGAGGGTGGGAGCTCGGGGAGGCTATTCTGACATCCTGTAAAGAAATTCAAGCAGAAACTCTCCATAAACTCACAAGTTCAATGGATGCAAGAATTGTGACGGTGATTTCAAAGAAGGGGTCCTATGTTAACATGTAACTTGCCCTGTTAAGATGTTTGATTGAATTAGCTTTTGATTTCAGTAAAAATGACCTAATGCTGCAAATTCAACAAATAATCTTTTTCAGTTCTTTACAACCTATAAAATGTTTGGAAACTCTGTTGTGCATAATAATTTGGAACAGTGCATTTAGAATTTTTATTTTTGAAAAAAACCTTTCATTGGGTGGTTTGTTCAATGAAATTCGACTTGTACCCTAACGTTTGGTGACTTGAAAATTATACTGTCATTTGCATCAACTATTTAGGTAAATCAGTGTAAAATATAATTTGCATAATAATATAGAATGCAGTGTAATGAGTGTTTTTGAGGACATGAAGGCTGCAGGGTCGTTGCTCTTAGTTTACCCTCCTGCCTCCAGTAGCTTTGCTCTGAGTTTGCCCTCCTGCTTGACAGAGAGGTCCCCAGATGCCCCTGGTCTTCTTGTACGTGGTGGACACCTGTATGGAGGACGAGGACCTCCAGGCTCTGAAGGAGTCCTTACAGATGTCGCTGTCCCTGCTGCCCCCTACAGCCCTAGTGGGCCTCATCACGTTTGGTCGCATGGTGCAGGTTCATGAGCTGGGCTGCGAGGGGATCTCCAAGAGCTACGTCTTTCGTGGAACCAAAGATCTCAACGCCAAGCAGCTGCAGGAGATGTTGGGCTTGACCAAGCCCCCTGCTGCACAGGCAGGGCGGGGCCAACAGTCTCCACAAGCCCCTCTCTCCAACAGGTAAGGCAGTCTACACAGATACAGTCTGCACAGATACAGTCCTCTCTGTGGACTTCCAAATCAGTCAGAAGTGGTTTTGGACTACCATTCATCTAAACAAAAGCTGTACCCCCGTCCTTACACCACTGAAAACCAATTTTATACAGCATTGTATTACTTTGGATTGTTGTCCATTGATTGATTACATTGATGGATTGAATTTATTATATATAATACACATAGTCACACACCAGTGCATCACAAGTACATACATTAAGACTATTTTAAGGCCACAAAAAATATTTAGAAATGGCTTATTTCCATTTTGTTTAGATTCCTCCAGCCAGTCCAGAAGATTGACATGAACCTGACAGACCTTCTGGGAGAGCTACAGAGAGACCCCTGGCCAGTCACTCAGGGAAAGCGACCCCTGCGCTCCTTAGGGTCTGCCATGTCCATTGCTGTTGGTCTGCTGGAGGTAAGACCAGGACACCAGTATGAACCTCAGACAGAATCAACCGCTACACCAAACTCTGGCACCCATCAAAATAGTTTAACCTGTCAATAAACTATCTCAATAATATATTGCTTACCTTACACTTACAGAGGCATTCTGAAGTGCGTGCCTATTGAAATTGTACTTGCCTAACTAATATTCTTATTTGAAATGGCATTTTCTTCATTGATGCCAATTTTTCGAAGGAGTTTTGTCTAAACGTCCCCGTATAATTCTTCCATTTTATATTCCATGTGTTTCTCTGTATGTAGTGAGATTTAAGACCTTTAACCTTATTACTCTGTGGAAATGGGTCAGGATTACAGGCTTTAGCCTTGCTAGATTACATTGTTTACTCCGCATCATAGAATTCTTCAGTTAAATGTATTTTGCGCCATCCATTCCCCATCAGTGCACCTTCCCGAACACTGGGGCCCGTATCATGACCTTCATCGGTGGGCCAGCCACTCAAGGCCCAGGCATGGTGGTGGGAGATGAGCTGAAGACTCCTATACGCTCCTGGCACGACATTGAGAAGGACAACGCCAAATTCATGAAGAAAGCCACCAAAGTAAGCTCAATTGTACTTTTGACTGTTGGCTTGGCATGTTAATCCAATAGGTTGAACTTTGTTCACTTCGGTTGCCACCTGTCAGTAAGTGATGTATACTGAAGTAGTGTTCTTCAGGATAAGAACTTTTTATTGGGTCCATGTGTGTATTAGCATATGGACACTAGCTTTTTCTGTTGTTAGCTTGGTTCTTCTTGTCCTGCTCCTGCATGCGGTTTGCCTGAACCCCTGTCTTTCCTATTCAGCATTACGAGGCACTGGCGAGCCGCGCTTCTACTAACGGTCACATTATAGACATCTATGCCTGTGCTCTGGACCAATCGGGACTGCTGGAGATGAAGTGTTGTTCCAATCACACTGGGTGAGGAGGCTTTCCGTCATTCAGCACCAGTCTCTGTCCACTGTAATAGTGCACTGCTTTTGTCATTTGGAAACACCACACAGTAATGGTCTGTTTTTACAGAGGCTACATGGTGATGGCCGACTCTTTCAACACCTCACTATTCAAACAAACCTTCCAGAGGGTTTTTACCAAAGATGTGTCTGGAGCCTTCAAGATGGCATTCGCAGGCACCCTGGAGATTAAGGTAGAGCCCTTCCATAGACTGGCTGTATTAGAATAGGACCCTATGACCTAATCACTCTAGTAGGTGTTAGTGCTCTATATAATGAATAAGGTGCATAATCAGAAGCAGCCACTGTGTTTCAGTATCCCTGCCAGTACGGTACTAAGATAGCATTCCAAATGCATTGCTTCTATGTAGTGGTGATCTGTGTGGAATTAATAAAACATGCAAGGCAGTTAATTAACACCATTACACTTTATTGGAAATACCACAATTCTTATCCTTGTCTGTATAGGACAACCTGTGCACAATTGTGGAATCTTCTGTACATTTCAGAACAACTCTATCCTGTGTTCACTGAACTTTGTTTTTTTCTATTCTAATTGTAGACGTCTCGCGAGATCAAGATTTCGGGAGCCATCGGTCCGTGTGTTTCATTAAATGCCAAAGGGCCGTGTGTATCGGAAAATGTGAGTCCATGTGAAATATGTAAACCAGTGACCCAGTTTTCTACATTCATGTGCAGATGTGAACAACTATACAGGACCTTGTTTTAGTGGATTTATAGTTTGTTCCCTTTGAGCCTTTCGTAATACAAACTTAGGTCTAGAATATATTGTGTCTTGAATGGCTGCTGAAGCAGATTTTCTAGAACATACTAGAACACTGTGTGTCTCATTACGATCTCCTGTGTCTGCTTCTGTACAGGAGATTGGAACAGGGGGTACGTCCCAGTGGAAGATCTGTGGTCTGGACCCTAACACCACCCTGGCAGTCTATTTTGAAGTGGTCAATCAGGTATGTCTTCAAAGGCCTATACTACAAAGCAAGATTTGGGGTTAGCGAGGTAACTTCAGTTTTAACCCTGGGTTTTCAGTATCACGACGTAGGGTCACTTGTTACCGGGTTACATCACCACGGTAACTTATGCTGCAAACCTAACCTGCTCCGGAGCAGGTTATAGTCGAGATAACCGATTAACCCGAATGAAAGCACCGCCTACTGACCAATCGATTCTCAATTGAAAAATGGGTCAACATTCTAAGATTCGACATTGGTTGTCTCTCATGAGTATCTTTATAAAATATAGATTCTCAGCGGAGGGAGTGACGTGTCTTTGTCAGTTTCTTAAGCCGTTTGTGCCATTGCAGTGAGATACATCAAAGTTGTGCGCTTACAGTTTCACAGACTTTATGCATAGTGTTGAGTTTGTTTGTGACAGGTAGTTTAATGTAGGGTATGTTTGATATGGACCAACATCAATGTATCCCCTTTCACTGTAGAGATGTTACATACATTTACTATTTACTCCTACAGTACTCATTCATTTGTTGAACAATCAAGTGTTTGAACATTGATTTACACACCATGTACATTTTTAATTTGCTCCCACGACCGTTTAACACTGTCAGGGTTAAAACTGATAGAATAGGTTATAAAAAGTTGTCATACACAATCAGCATTAAGCAACACATTGGCTTAATGGAATACACAATTTTTATTATAGTCAGTGATATCGATGAGCCTAAGGCATTCATAAATACACGGGTGACATTTTTTTCCCATCTTTCCTTCCTGCTTTACGTCTGGATTGTATTTTTTTATGCTCTTCATATTTCTCTAAAATTGTCATTTACTCCATTTAAGCAAAATATGTGGCTCCCATAGACTTGTCTGCGATTGGTCCTCTGGTGCACACCCCGCCCCTTTTATGTGAACGCACTTGTCACTAGATTGGGAAATCCTGGGTTGATTTAATGAATTGATAACCACTGTCGTGAAATCTCTTAACTAGATCGCAAATGTTAGTTTAAGTGAAGCCAGGCAATGAAAAGAAATCCAGGGCATGTTGAACTTGTTTCGTAGTATAAGTGCAATGTTTTTCTTTATGTTGTGATCTGGGGCTGAAGAAAGGCTTTGATTTGAAGGATGCTGAGTAGTCAGCCAATCAGGTGCTTCACAGAGCCGTGTTAGCTGCTTTTGAATTAGAACATCGATCACATTATTAAAATGTTACCTACAGTTGTGCTCATACGTTTGCAAATAAATCTGACTGTTATGTAAGGATAGTGCTCATAGGAAAACATTAATTATCACACAATTGTTTGGGTCCTTTGTAAACCATACTGATAACAGATATCACCCAAATCGCCCTGATAAAAGTTTTTGAAATGTTGCCCTTGTTACAGACACAAGGTGACGCACACAGTTTAAAATGGAAATTATAGAGTAATTTCCACACCTGTGGTATGTTAAATTGCAATTAGTGTCCGTGTAAACATACACAATGAGTTTGGTAGCTCTCACGTGGATGCACTGAGCAGGCTAGATACTGAGCTATGGGGAGATGAAAAGAACAGTTAAAAGACCTGCAAAATAAGCTACTGGAACTGCAGAAAAGTAGGAAAAGGATATACAAAGACATCCAAAACCTTGCAAATGCCAGTCAACTCAACTCAGCTTTATTTATATAGCACTTTCAACACCACAAGTGGAACCAAAGTGCTGTACAGAAAAATAAGAAACCTAAAAACAGTACAAACATATGACATACACAGCTTACAAAACATTTTCAAATGCTAAAGACAACAAGTGTTTTTTAAGCACACTCTGAAAGACACCCAAAGTAGAAGAAGATTTTACGGACAGAGGAAGGTCATTCCAGAGCCTAGGAGCTGCCACAGAGAATGCCCGATCACATTTACATTTTAAGCGAGATCGTGGAACCATGAGGAGCAAATGATCATTTGATTGCAGAGATCTACTGGATTGACAGCGACTGATTAAATCAGTAACATAGTCTGGGGCTATAAAAACAGTACTGTTCAATAACCTATTAAGAAGTGGAAGATTCTGGGATCTCTTGATACCAAGTCAAGTTCAGGTAGACCAAGAAAGATTTCAGCCAACACTTCCTGAAGAATTGTTCTGGATAAAAAGAATAACCCACAGGTAAGCTCGGGAGACATACAGGGTGCTCTGGTAAAAGACTTAGTTGATAGTTGAACTAAAATTACCTGTATGGTCGGGTTGCCATAAAGAAGCCTTTACTGCACCAGTGCAACAAAAAAGCCTGGTTACAATATGCCCAACAACACCTTGACACACAGCTTCTGGCACACTGTAATTGGGAGTGATGAGACCAAAATAGAGTTTATGGTCACAACCATAAGCACTATGTTTGGAGAGGTGTCAACCAGGCTTATAGTGAAAAGAATACCATCCCCACTGTGAAGCATGGTGGTGGCTCACTGATGTTTGTGAAAGCTTCTGAAAATTTATGGCAAGATGAATGCAGCATGTTATCGGACAATACTGGCAGGCAATTAGCATTTTTCTGCACGAATGATGCGCATGGGATGCTCTTGGACATTCCAGCAAGACAATGACCCTAAATTTAAGGCCAAGTTGACCCTCCAGTGGGTACAACAGAAAAAGGTAATTCTAAGTCTACCCTTCCCAAGGCAGAATATCTGGGAATTCAGGGATTTTTGTTTCAATGCTGCTGTCAATGCTGCAGATTTTATTTGGTCGCCCCTCAGGGATTCCCTAGAGTGTCGGGGGCCCCAGGCATTTGCCTGCCTTGCCTGTCCTAACGCTACACCTCTGGAAAAAGGTGAAGGTTCTGGAGGGGTTATCACAGTCTCCTGACATTAAAGTCATCGAGCCACTCTGAAGAGAACTTAAACATGTGGTTCATGCAAGACGACCAAAGACTTTGCATGTTCTGGAGGTGTTTTGCCAAGACGAATGGGCTGCTATACCACCTGCAAGAATTCAGTGCCTCATAGACAACCATCATAAACGACTGCATGCCATGTCATTGATGCTTAAAGGAGTGTTCCACAGTTAATCAGTTTCATAGTATACCATTTACAAACTAACCATAGATGATTTATGTCATGTACACGTCTGTTCTTTTTCAATATATCAGAGAAAAGCCGATAGTCTATTTCAGTTCCTTTCACATCCACTGGGGTGCTTCTGTATCCGTCTAAACTTGAGTTACCACAACTCCCAGAATTCCAAGCGAATTTAGTGCCCGTCCACGTTTGAACACACCGACACAGAACATGGGCAATTCAACAGCACACCTCTGTAGAGCTTGACGCTAGAAAGTTATACATATTTGTTTTTGAAATTGTAGTCTAATTTCTATTCATCATGCCCGTTAGGTGTTCTGTACCTAGTTGCAGAAATTACAAGCAAGCCCAAAAAGGAGTAATCTTTCACACTTTACAATAGGCTATAAAAAGTTAGGGTCTGCAGTCTGCATTTTAGGTCGGAAGATTATGAAAGGGATCTACGTGCTAAATGAACCGGCACTACAGCCCGAAAGCGGCTGAAAATCGATGCGATCCCATCAATTTTTCTTTATCTAGAAAGAGTAGCCTATAGTAAGTTATTGTAATTTACACACTCAGCTAGATACTTAATCCAGCTGGCACACTACACATACAGTACAATAACATTACCACACAGACACGATGTGTGCTCCATTATCAAGGTACAGAAAATAGGTTTAATAAACTTACTCATCTGTTAATTGTCCTCTTGCTACGTCTCTTTCCATGTGTGCTGGAAAACCTCAGTGATTCAGTGACGCATATGCGGTCGTCAGTCATTTTTGGTTCAAGCCTTACAAGTAAAGCTATTTCACTATTCCCATTCATTGTAGCAAGTACTTTTTCCTTCAGTAGACATGGATGGACATATTCCCACAGAAGCCCTTAGGCAATTAGAATTTAACCGCATTTCAAATGAATGATCTGTAGAACATGCTGCCTTGTTGAAGCTGTATATCAAACTCCATTTGTTGTAAATGTTCTTCGGTGTACTTGGGCACAAACATACATGGTTGAATGTCACTCAGAATGTAAAAGCAAGTTGTGAAATTCCTCATCTGCAAATCCTAGGTTAGTAGCAATTGTGTTACCAGCGACTTTGGTTATGAACTGTTTCACAGAATCCAGAGAACATGCCGGGTGGGCGGGGCTTGGAACAAGGAAGCCAGGGTTGTAGTTCTATACATACTGAAAAAATCATACCACCTCGTCTGTTTAGCATTAAAACGGCTAATTGAAACATCACAGAAAGACAAGCTATACCTTAAAAAATCAAGGACAACCGAGGCTTTAATGAGTAGGTTTGAAAGCCAAATCAGTATAACAGGGATGCTTATTTTCGCGACCGAATACACGCCTATATTCATTTTTCCTATCTCCAAAGTACATTGGACTCACACGGTGACGTCAGCATGTGAAAATTCCCTGCAAATTTTTAAATCTTGCTCTTACACTAGCTAGGCATGGGTGAAACATATCTCACTGTTCTACAAATGTCTGGGGGGAGCTACTAGCACCTCCAGATAGCTGTAGGGTGAAGTATCCCTTTAAGTGGGCAATAAACCCTACTGTGAACTGAGGGTATGCAGACTTTTGTAAAGGGGTAATTTCATTATTTTCTTTGCCATGTTTTGTTTTATGATTGTGCCATTCTCATATGACCTACAGTTAAATATGAATCCCAGGAGACATAATAAAAAAATGTTTTGCCTGCTCACTCCTGTTTTCTTTAAAAGTGGTACATCTATTACCTGTTCTCCAGGGGTATGCAAACCTTTGAGCACAACTTTATAAAATGTATGTTTTCTGCTTGATCCCAAAAAAAATGACAATTGTGGTTGAGCCACCTCTAGGTAGGTCTCAAATTGTTGGCACTAGCCTAAGATTTCAATGCACTATAAAATATAAGCTGCCAAATAATACAAAGAATGTGCAGTGCTTCAATATTTTCACTAAATTTATAAGTTATCCAATGGGGCAAGTTGTCCATTTCAATCATGGACTCAATGCATTTGTAATTATAATGTAATGCGTGGCTATGCAGCTTGCACTGATGTGACACTACTAATTTGGAATTTAACCGGCACAATGAAGTCAAAAGTTAGTACAATATGTGGCAGTCTAGAACTCTGCTAGATATTCACTCACCAGAAAGTTCTACTGCCGTACTGTCTGCCTGCCACGGAACTGAAGTTCACCTTTATGCCACCAGATGGTGCCCTTCTACAGGAACCTATTCTGACCTCTAAAACATATTTACAGTAGAATAAAATGGTTCTAAGATTCTCACTTTTTTAGTCTGAAAGTTTTGGCCGAGATGTCTATCCATCAGTCCTTTTTTTATTGTTCATTGTTTGTATTTCATTGATTTTAAAGGGCCTCTATGTAGAATAGGTTCCCCACAAGGAGACTTTGGAGAATTGCATAAAATACAATTTGGTTTCAAAACAAATTAATATATCATACATTTTAGCAAATTCTAATCATGTATGCCTTGTCTTCTAATTCATAATTCCTCATCTGATTTGCAACATTCTTAACAAATCATGCATTTACCAAATTCTAATGTAATGAAGATGATTGTGACGAACTATCCTTACACACTTACTGCAGATATTATATTATGTAAATACAAAGAAACTGGTTGTAGCAGATTCATACAGTTTGCAGTTTATTGCAAATAAGCAAACAGAGTAATGCCCCTGAGGTACATACCATGTTTGCTGCATTTGTAAGTTCAATATGCTTTTCAGTAGTGCTGTTTAACCATAAAGATTTATTTTCATGCAGATCATAAAAGTTTTCTCTGCACCAAAATGTGTGCCTTTGTGCAATATGAAAAGTTGCAGTGGAAATGACCTTACTGTACTGCTATGCTAGGTGGCTAGGTTTTGAAGCTAACATATCTATTGAGAGCTGCAATCTGTACTGCAAAAAACATAGGCTCCGTCTCAATATGCATAGTACTATATAGCATGCCAGACTACGATTAGTTGTGAGTTTATTACTACTATGCAGGAATCACGATTTGACTACCTAACCATGCTTGATAGTGTATTCATCTAAATTTGCTTGTCAAAATGATATTATCACTGCAAACCATTATCTTTACTGGTAAATGTGTGTTGATGTTGGTGATTGTTGGCAACCATGATATGCAAGGGTAAAACACTACTGTAAAGCCCAGATCGTGCTGTTTGGCATTGCAATCTTTTTTGCTATCAAACTATTGTACTTCTGTGTATTGTAGTACACACAGCTCCACTAGGCAAAGAAAATATTGAAAGTACACCATTTAAATAAAAGTTTTTTGTGCTTGCTTGTCTCAAGTACCCTCAGGCACCAAAAAATGCACAGGCATGATCAACATCGATTTTGAAAAAATAACAATTGTTCTGTTAGGTGGATTTACGGCCAGGTCCATAAATATTAGGGCATTGACTAAGTTATCATTATTTACCACAACAAATTGGAGGTAAAAGGAAATAATGAATATGAGTTCAAAGTTCAGACGTTAAGCTTTAATCTGAGGTTATTTACATCCAATTCGGGTGAATGATGTAGGAATTAACCAGGACATCACTTTTCATGTGTGCTCCCAAAAGTAATTGGAGAATTGGCTGCTCAGTTTTCCATGGCCAGGTATGTGTCATTGCCTTATTTGGTCATTTACAAGTAATTAATTATTACTTGTAGATAAAATAAGTTGTAGATTTTTATTCAAGTGTAGAATTTCAACTATTTTGGGAGTTCTTTCCTGGTAAAGACAAACCCTTTCAGCAGAGTCGGACAGATCAAGAATACCCTCCAAGAGGTAGGTGTTTGTCAAAGTCAACAATCAAGAGAAGACTTCACCTAATTGAAAACCGAGGGTTTACCACAAATTGTAAGCTTCAAGCAGGAAGACCAAATTAGTTTGCCAAAAAAGAATACCTGTACATTTCTAGAAGAAAATCATATGGACAGATGATCAGCTTGTACCAGAATGATGGGAAGAGAAGAGTGTGGAGACGGGAAGGATCTGCTCATGATTTGAAGCGTACCACCGCCTATGCTAAGCATGGTCTAGGTAGTGTCATGGCATGGGCATATATAACTTGTATTTTTATTAATAATGTGGCTGCTGACGAAAACAGCAGGATGAACTCTTGTGTCCAGGGTTATATTGTCTGTTTATAATCAGTGACATGCTGCAAAATTCATTGGACAGCGATTAACAGTGCAGATGGACAATGACCCGAAACATACAGTACAGTGAAAGCAACCCAATACTTTTTTATGACAAAAACAAGGAATGTTCTGCAATGGCCAAGTCAATCCCCTCACCTGAATCCAGTTTAACATTCATTTCACTTCCTGAAGACAAAATGCCCCCCAAACAAGCAGAAACTGCAAACCGGTGCGATAAAGGCCTGGTCGAGCTTCACCAGAGAAGAAATCCAGCAACTAGTCATGTCTGTGGGTTCCAGCTTTCAGGCTGTCATTGACTGCAAATGATTTGCACCCAAGTATTACAACTCACAATTTAATTTATTGTTAATGCTCATTTGTCCAATTTCTCTTGAGCTCCCAAAATTGCGGGGCTATATATAAAAATAGTTGTAATTCCTACATGGTTCATAAAATAAATTCAAGATGAAATTCTACACTTAAAGCACATCTTCATTATTTCCTTTCATATCCATCGTGGTAGTCTTGTGAATCTTGTGGTATTTCAGGACTGAGGCCAAGGCTTTCAGATTTTACCGCAAAATTCAAATTCGCTCATTTTAGATTGTTTTGAGGAGATGTATTTTTTATGAGACATGTACCATTGCTTACATTAGTAATTAATAAATTAACTCTGTGAGCTATATAATGGGTTCTTCAAAATAATTCTAGGGTAGAAATAGTTGTACATTTTAGTGGCTTAAAAATCAGATTGGCCATGGTGCCCTGGCAAAAAAGTGACCCCCTTTTATTATATATTGTTTTTACATTTTAATAATTTAGTTCATGCTCAGAGTGATTTACAGTCAGCACAGGGACATTTCCTCTCGAGAAACTTAGGGTAAAGTGCCTTCCTAAAAGACACAAAAACATTTGGCACAGTTGGGAATTGAACCGGTAACCTTTTGACTACAAATCTGCCTCCCTAACCACTGAGCTAGCTGCGCCCAAGCTGCCTTTAGATTCACTGAAATCCCTGCCTATTCACAGCATATATCCTGGATTCCCACAGCCTTGGGCTCAGCAAAGATCATCCACTAACACTATGCAGAATAGTGGCCATGATTACAGGAAAGATATTCTTGGTGCTGAGCAAAATGTAGTAGTCATTTTGTCTAGCTAGATTATAAAATTCTTTAACCAGTTTGTAAGGTTAAAGTAGTACAAGTATCATAGCTGTCAATATAAACCCACAACACCTTAATCTATACCAAAATGTGTAAAAATGTGTAATTTTAGTAAATAAAGACACAATTAGCTCAGAATGGACTGACTAACAATGAATAAATATTCAGTCAATTGTATTATAGGAAATTAGTACCAAAACACAGAATCAGAACCATAACTGAAAAATGTTACATTTGTTTTCCATAATTCTCAGGTAATTGCCCCAGTCATCAAACCCACCTGCTATCAATCTTGTAATTTTATGATTAATTGAGGTATGATCTTGATTCTACTTATACATTCTGCACATATATTGCACATCTAGGCAAAAGTGGAAGGCTTAAAAAATGTTTTGTCTTTCACTGCAATGTTTTGTATCAGAAATCAAATGATAGCTGAGCAACTTAAATGGCACTCATTTGTATGTCCACTGTCAAGACTACAGTGACCTCCCAGGTTCAAGCAGAACTCTGTAGCCTCTTGTCCTCACAAGGGTTCTTGGTACCGTTCTCCTCTGTTGATTAGTGCCAACCGCTCATTCTCTGATTTTATATTTATTTAGCCAGGTTAGTCCAGTCAGTAGAAATCCTCATTAGTTGCAAATGTTGTGACACAGAACCTGAGTGTAATAGAGACCTCGGTCTCAGTCCGTTTCTCTGGATAAAGAAAGGTGAACAAATCGTTTTTTAGTCAGCAGTCGTCTCCACAGTAACAGAGTCCTGGTCTAGTTTGGTGTCTGTCCGGTCCACAGTGTTTTTACACTCCTCTGTGGACACGTCTGACTTGGCACCTGGTGACCCTGGCTGGTAGGTACCTACGGCGACTGATGGTCTTGAGAGGTCACGATGCTGCTGGTTATGACTTACTATCTCCAGTTGGATGGGGGAGCTCTGTGGGCGCGAGACATTCAGAGGGCGCCGAAACAGCTTTCGTATTTTCTCCAGGCTTTTCCGCAGAGCTGCTCGGTACCGCCTAAAAGAGGAGGAGAGGGGAGAAGTGGAGGGGTGAGAGAGCGAAGGATATGAGTGAGGGAGAAAGAGGCAGAGATTGAAAGCTGGAGACAAAGAGATTGAATCGGAGAGGGGGGTAGACAACAAGCCTCCATTACCCCCATACGCAGTGATGCAGTGCAGCTCTTTTCCCACCCTGAGAAGCTCATTTCAACTACAGCCTTCATTTAGAAATGTGCCAGGTTCTTCATTCCTTCTGATATTGGTTTCCTCAAGCTATTGAGGAGTCTTCATATGATTAAGTTATATCATCTGCACAAGATTGGACCTTAATACCGAGTTAGGGCCAAGTTGGACTAGTCTTTATTACTTTTGGAATCGGGGAGAAAAACACTAAGTATATTATTGAAAGGCTTTTCTTATCTGAGCATCAGAGTTGATCCCTGTTTGATCAAACCCGACTGGTGAATTGTGGCCATTGATGGGTTTGTTATATCCTCACATACGGCAATTAAATGTCTCTCTGTTGTTCTGAGATAGCATTTGGGGCTATTACTGATTGCTTACGTTTGCGTCATGGAGTTGATCCACGGGTTGATGGCAGAGGTGAAAAGAACGAGCCAGGTGGCCAAAACCGAGACTGCTGTCGGAGGGTTATGGCCACTGAAGCTTTCATAGAAACAGGTGGCGATGTAAGGCAGCCAGCACACCAGCAGGCACACTAAAACCCAGACAGCAAAAAGACAGTATTACTAATTAAATGAATATAAAGTGTTTTCCGTCAGTCAAGTGTAGTTGGATTTCATTGTCATGCAGTAGGTGGTTTTAACAGATACATATTCAGTCTTTTTAGAACATTTTTATATTTGTTAGAAAAAATAAATCATCTTGTAAACTTTCAAGCTTTTATAGCACATTGACATATTCAATTGGCATGAATTTAACATCTCTAGCATACAGAAACTGCGAAGTAACAACCATTGATTGACCATAATTTAATTAGCTTTTTTGCCTCACACGTAAGGCTTTTAATCTGCTCACTGCTATTAATGACAGTGTGCCCCAAAGGTTATGCCTAGCTTTGTCTGAAATCAATTAAAACAACAAATGGATGCCTCGCTGTGTCGGTCACCAGGGTAGGACATGCACAACACTACTGATGAGACTCACCCACAGTTGCCACCATCACCATGGAGCTCCGTATGTAGGCATTAGCAGGAACATAAAAACAGTGCTGGTCGTTGCAAACAAATGTCCCTCGCCGCACCTGTTTCCTTGCAATGTACACTATGTAGGCGTACATGGAGCACATGATGAGTATGGGCGCGAGGATCCCCACCACCATCAACAGCATGCTGAAGCCCCTGTAGTCCGGCTGGAAGCTGGGGCCACACAGGAACCGGCTGCTGCTGTAGGCGTAGCGACCGAAGCCCAGCAGCGGCAGGGCGGCGTTGACCAAGCAGTAGAGCCAGACCCCGACCAGCACTGCCCGTGTCCGCCTGGCTGTGCAGATGGTGGTGTAGCTCAGGGCAAAGCAGAGCTCTGTGAATTTGTCGATGGTGGCCCATGTCAGAGAGTGGATGGAAGCCAGCTGAAGGAGCAGGTAAAGGAAGGCGCTTCCCTGGCAGAGGGGCCCGTCGTTGGGGTAGCCCTCGGGCCTCAGCAGGCTGGTGTAGGCCCCGAAGGGGATGGTGGAAAGACCCAGGGCCAGGTCACTCAGGCTGAAGCTCAGGGTAAGGGCCCAGGTTTCGGTGCGGAGGTCTTTGTTGAGAAGCACGACCAGCAGCAGGACGACGTTACCGCACACACAACACAGGCTGGAGACCACCATCAGAGCTGCATACACCAGGGTCACCGGCTGCATCCTCCCAGCCTCCCACTGGAAGAGAAGTCCTCCCTCCGCTGGCCGTCCACAGGTTCAGCCCATAAGATCCCACCGGCTGACTGACTAACCGACTGACCGGCAGGTTGAAGTGAACGTATAGAGTCAGGCTGTACTGCGTTGGCTGTGGTTTGGTTCTCCGTGGCTCCAGGGAACCGGTTGCTGTGAGAGATATGTTAGTGTCCCGCTGTGCTCTGGGAGGGAGGCTCCTATCAGGTCCTCACGCTGTCCTCCGCCTTACGTGTTCACCAGACGACTGCTGCCTGCCTCACTGAACACTTTACTGCAGCGTGAGCTCAGATGGAGGCAGTGTAGCCCACCCACTTTATCAGTAGAACCATGAGAACCGAAACATTCGGCCCTAATGGTGTAAATAGAAGGCAAACGACGTAGTGTTGGACATACAGCCTTGCCAGAGAGAAGCAGAGCGCCTGTAGCAGAGCTGTGCTGCCTGTGTAAACAGAAGATGGAGAGCCAATATCCTCCTCCATGCTAATGGTTGCAGCATAGTTAATGAGACATTTGGCTCTGTACTGTTGTTGAGATAATTGGCAGAGAGCGTGCCTCTAATTCGGTCTAAGCTCCCAATTATTAATTATTGCCTTTCTGGTTTTGTAAGCCACCTTGTATCGCCCAATTATTTCGTTTCTCAAAGTTGTTTTTCTTCTCTGAGTCTGTAACATAAGGCAGTAGCAGTTGTGTGTGATGTTTTGTACCTGACAAGCCATTTGAATAATAAAAATAAATAACACAGACACCACCCACAGCGATGCCCCGACATTATTTAATATCTGTAAGTGTCTTTGGTGGTGCGGGGGATGTTTGACATTAATGCGTTGAAAAATATCCTGATGGGAGAGGCGTTTAGATTCAGGTTTCTCCCTTTTCAGAGTTGTGTAGTTTATTCCGTTTGGATTTTAGTATTTAATATTTAAAAAGGTAAAACATTGTTTTTGTAAAAATCTAATTGGAAACTGCTCAGGTATATTGGTCTTTAGATGGCTGACGTTATGCTTATGGTGTTATATGAAAAATGCAGGCATGACTACAGTAATTACAAAGTATTGTAAAGGTCTTGTGAACATTGTTTCTTCACAGCACAATGCACCGATACCCCAGGGTGGGCGAGGGGCGGTCCAGTTCGTCACACACTACCAGCATTCCAGTGGACAGAAACGCATCCGGGTCACCACCACAGCAAGAAAGTAAATCCACACACACACAATTTAACCTAAGTTTACATGAAAATGGACAGCTAAAAAGAATATATATATATTTGAATGGGATTTGATTTATCATTCAGTGCCCATCCTGTTTAATAATACGTGCACCTCAAGGTTTATCTAGCACTTTTCCTTCCTGTGAGGAAGTGTGTGTGTCATAAAGCGCATCTTGTTTTCATAGCTGAAATTGCAAACTCTGTGTTGTTGTTTTCGCCTTTTGATATGAGGAGGAGATAACATTGGTGGGCCTTTAGTGGAAAATATGTCTTTATAAGGTACTGCCCGTTAGTGCGGTTTATGTTGAATGTTGCAGTTCATGTCTGATAAACTATTTTATTGTATTTTATCTTATGACCTGTGTGTACAGTATAAATGCAAAGCATGTGGCAGCGCTATGGCCAGAGGAAATTTCTAGAGATAAGCAATCATTCCCAGGCTATTAAAGGTTATATCAATTTACCTAGATTTAAACTCTGGCTTTGCCTTCACATAGGTAATTATATTAAAGAGCTTCTCAGGGGAAACCAAGACAACAACCATATCAAATCGGACAAAATATCCCTTATTTAAATCATTTTACATCTGGTATTTAACACGTTTTCTATTCAACATATGTTCTAGACACATTGCTTTTGTATCACTTCTTAATTTTGTAGGAGATCTTTTCAAATGAATTAGGAAACAGGGACAAAATGTTTTACTGCTTTTCAGCTGGGCAGATGCAGGCACTCAAATCCAGAGCATCGCGGCCTCATTTGACCAGGAGGCATCGGCCATCCTGATGGCCAGACTGGCTGTGTATCGCGCTGAGACTGAGGAGGGCCCAGATGTGTTGCGCTGGCTGGACCGACAGCTCATCCGGCTGGTAAGACAGACGAAAAGAGAGCGTGAGACGGAGGCTCGGCCCACTCCAGATCTCCATCCCCTCAGGACTGATTAGGAGGCGTCACATCGACTGGGCCGCTAGCACCTCACACCCCACGGGGCACTGAAGCTCAGCACTGCAACAGGAATAAGGCACCATTAGGGATTATTCTTCTACTTCCACTCCACAACCTTCATTAATGGGCCAGCCTTTTACAACCTGGACATGTTACAATGAAGCCATCGTTATTTCCAGACACCTAGTAAAATACGCAGTGTGTCCAGCCTAGCAGACACGGTGTCAGATGGCTCAGTGTTTATGGAGTCAGACAAGTAGTCAGAAGGTTGTCGGTTCGATTCCAGAGTGCCAAATGCCATTTAGTCTTTGAGCAATGTATTTTAACCCCAAGTTGCTCTGGTGGATGTCACTGTACTTACTGTAAGTCACTCTAACAGCTAAATGACTAAAATGTACATATGCAAGGAAATAGTTAGTAGACATCAGATTGAATTTGGACGTGTAGAGTCCCTGGCTGGCAGGATGCTCTGGTTGTTTCCTGTTACACTGACTTGTTCTCCCTCCATTCCAGTGTCAGAAGTTTGGGGATTACCATAAGGATGATCCCAACTCCTTCCGCTTCTCAGAAACCTTTTCTCTCTATCCCCAGGTGAGGGAATGTGTGCAGACCGGCTGATTGGCTGTTTAGTGAAATAACCCATGTCCTTGCAAGGACAGTGATACATATTTTAACACTTAAATAGTAGTTAAATTGTTTGGGGCAGAGTATAAAGAGAAGTAACACAGTTTGGAAACACGGCATCTTCTCTGTCCATCAGTTTATGTTCCATCTGAGAAGATCTCCCTTCCTGCAAGTGTTCAACAACAGTCCGGATGAGAGCTCGTACTACAGACATCAGTTCATGAGGCAGGACCTCACCCAGTCTCTGATTATGGTTCAGCCAATTCTCTATGCCTACTCCTTCAACGGGCCGCCAGAGGTACGCTCCGACACACTCTGTTTACGCTCTTTCACTGTGCCCCAGAGGTACGCTCCGACACACTCTGTTTACGCTCTTTCATTGTGCCCCAGAGGTGTGTGTGTGTGTGTGTGTGTGTGTACACTGTATTTCCATTGTAAACTGACACCATCTTTCCTTCTTATTAAACCATTTACCATCATGCTGTTCAATCTAGTTTTCAGGATAAAATGTAAAATCCTCAGTTCCCCCCCTCCATTCATGTTGTGCCATCGTAGCTGTGTTGCCCAGGTCCTCAGACAGGAAGAGCGTTAAGCTAATGCCCTGCTCCTTTCACTTCAGATAAGCTTGAGATTATGTGGTAATGTGTGTAGTATGGGAGTCGTCGTGTGGTCCAGACTAGTGCTTCTGTCCTTGCAGATATCAAGTGTGCTTGTAAACACCTTGCAGAAAGGCAGCGTAGCGCACGTCTCTTTGAAATGGGTAAGGTAGGGCCTATTTGGATGTAAGAATGTGTCAAAAAAAGATTGTTCACGTAATGTGAATAATAAATTCCATACTGTTTCTATTTACATTGACATGGTGTGTGTTTTTTCGCGGTTGTGTGCGTGTCATGTGAGACATTATAGCTGGATTGCGTGCGCACTTCACCTAGAAACCAGACCTGCCATTTGACCTACACGTGAAGAATTTACCCGCGATACACATTTCTCTAGACGTTCCTGAACTATTGTATTTTAAATTCCAAAGCTCCAGGTGGGATCTTTCGAGAACTTGTTGCATGCTACCTCGGGAGGTCACATGAAATATAGCGGATATTCTATACTGACCCGCAAGTTTGCACAATAAAATGTTTTCATGTCTCATGTTTTTCCCTAGATGGCTAGTATATGTGGCTGAAAGCTATCGTATTGTAAACGGGCACTTATTCAGCAAGGGCAGTGTCTCAAATTGCTCCCTGACTTTGATATACAGTAGGGCACTTCTTTTGACCAGGGACACTGGTAAAGTGTAGTCCACTCGGTTGAAGGTTAGGGTGCCATTTAAGACTGAGCTGCCAGTCTTTTAGCAGTGAAAGCTTTCTAGCTGTGAATCAGCTGTAATGCATGTAACCAGCAGACGTAGTGTTTCAGGTGTTTATTTTTCAGATTGGAGACCTACAGTAGGCCACTTCCCAAATGGAGCTCTAGGCTCTAAACGTTCACTGCTTCGACCAGTGCTTCTTATCAATAGTACTGCAATAGGGTGCCATTTGGGAAAGATTCTTGTTCCAGTCTGTACACTTCTGCTCGTTAAACATTGAAGGAATTATTTTTCTTCCTCGTCTCTATCTGTTGAAGCAGATGGCATCAAGTATAAATGAAGCTGCTGTTTAAATCATTTTTTTTCACTATGTCATTTAAAACATCCAGAACACCATAAAAGATAGAATTGGTACTTTGTTCAGATTATACCTCTTGAGTGTGACATCAGTGTTAAAGTGCTGTGACCTTGAGCTGGTTTTGGATGGAAACCGTCAATGTTGGGATGTTCATGTCAGTATCTGGGGGAGGGGGGGGGCTGTTAGGTTCTTTAGGCTTTTTTAGACCTAATCATATTACCCGGTATTGAAGTCACATCTGGGGTCAGCTGATTGTAAGGCTTATATATAGATAGATATTTATCTGTCTCGTTGTCAAATGTGTTTACCATTTGCCTGAAGAAGACCCAGCATGGTAGAAAAGTTGCTTTTGTACTATATAAATATGTATTAAATATGAGAACTAAAAACAATGTTGCGGACATTATACATTTGTATCTCAGTATCTGGGGACCTCCCAGTCCCACAGTAATCCTCCACAACTCTAATTGAATGAAAGATCGGCTCAGTATCCTGCTAACAGTACATTTTAAATATGGTTTAAAAATAAATCGTTCTGTTTCCTCCTAGCCGGTGTTGCTGGACAGTAGCAGTATTCTTCCAGATCGCATCCTGCTAATGGACACTTTCTTCCAGATCCTCATTTACCATGGAGAGGTAGGTTCATGTCCTCCAGGCCACCACTTACACATCTTCATATCAACGCCTCAAACAGGCAGCTCTTCCTCTAACCAGGTATCGTCACACTAAACTAATTCCAGTCCAGGCTGCAGATAGTTTGTATTGTTCCAACTTGACATTAGTGAATAGATGGAGGACAGGAGGAGCGACGGGGATCACTCAATAACCTGAAAACAGACAATATTTTCTCTAATATTATGTCAGAATGTGGGGTGGAATGGCCTTCTGACATGCCCTTATTCAGTGGCTGTTTCCTGTGGAAATCAAATTGAAATCACGTATGTGGTTGCCATGGTGCCTTAAGTCGATAAGGCTGAAAACGATTGCTCTGTTGTGTGTGCGTGCACGTGGATGGTTTATTATTTTTGTGCATTGGTATTTTTAGGTTTTATTTTGGGCTTAGTTGTGGAGATGTTTAATGAATGTTTGACTTCCCGGACTCCGCTGACTTTTATTGTAGTGTTCAAATACCTTCAGTTTCCTAACACATAATCTTGCTTATTTCATGCTCTTAAAGTGCCTTAAAATTGTATGACAAACACTCTAAATGCTATCATTAGAGGTCGACAGATTAATGGGCCTGGCCTGATTAATTGGGGCTGATTTGAGGTTTTTTTAATAATCAGTAATCGGTGCTTTTGTACACCGATTATGGCCGATACTTTTTTGGGGGGGATGCACGGCCTCTAATTAGATAGATAGAAACTCATGAGGAGTCTGCGTGACTGAGAGACAATCCTTGTGCACTGCAGCAAATTAAACACAGTCTGTGTTTCTCATCAACTTCTCATTAAAAAAATCACTTGTTACACATGGTTTATATTAGGCTACTAGTAGGGCAGGTTTGCTGGTTTGTTCGGAGAACTCTGCTCTCATTTCTTTCATCCAACATCTATCACCAAAAATCTGCCCCGCCCTGGCTAATTTGAGTTAGGCAAAAGCAACCAATATTACATTTGAAATACACTAGCTAGGTTAACTAGCTTATATTGCGTTGCATATAATAAATGTGCATTTTTATTTAGCAATCAACAGTTTACATCAACGTCTGGTGCTGGCAGTGCGCCACCAATCGGTGCTGGATTAACAGAAGTCCATTTGCGAACAAAGCACAAACATTGTACAAATAACTTGCATATTTATCTGAAATATATTAGCAGTCAATAATGTTAGCAGTCAATAATAATAATAATTGAAAAATTGTTACTCTGGATTACAGTACAGTCATATGCAGCAGTTTGCAGGATTAGATCAAAAGCAGGGTCTATCTGCAACATGAAATAAATGTAAGTGCGCGTGATGTGTGTCCGTGACTTTACCTTGTGTTCAGTCTGTCAGATTTCAAACGTGTGAGCTACTAACATTAGCTGTTGGGTACTCTTCCGAATGCAGTGTTCACACACACACAGCTGTTCAAGATAATTTTTGAGGTAGACTTAATCCTATGTTTCTCAGTTACTGAAATATTTTATTTACATGCAGGGTGGTGTTTGAATATTGGTAAGATTTTAAACTGCAACTGCTAGAAGATTCAAGAGATTCAAGCTTGCAGGTGAGAAAATCTTTGACAAAGAAAAGTAGAGTGGTACTCTGTTACCACGATAACCTTAGAGAAAGGTTTGTTTGAGTTAAGACTCAGTCACAAGAGTTAAGACATAGGGTGCATTATTAGTTTAAGACAGAATCTATTGTATTTATGAATTGTCTATAAAGTTGCACCGTAAGTGTTCACTAAACATTGTTGTAATTCAGTGGCGACTGCTGGTCTTTTAAAGAGGGGAAGCTCATTTTCGGCCTACATCGTACCAAATAGACGTCTTTTCCAGTGACTTGACCAGTGTCCTCTCAACAGCCAGCAGAGCTAGGCTGCTTAAACGGCCTTGGCCCATTGTGTTACGGGTGTAGGACTTGAGAAGCTCATTTGTACACCTGCAGATGTAGCTCCAATTGTTGCCACTAATGAGAACAGTTTGTAACGGCAATGCACTGTCCAACTCTGATTACTCCAGTAATCACAAGGCTTTCCCCTGCAAAAGTCCTGATCTGAATACGGGACTTGAAGTTTAAACTCGGTGGAAATAGCTTTGGTGACTTTTTTACAGTACAAAATCGCTGTCAATCAAAGGGAGATGCAGTCTATCGACAGACCCTCCAATCATCACGCAGAAGCCCGGAGTCCAGGCCAGCCCATACCCAGAGACGCTGAGCGTCCGTGGGCGGGACACAATTGCATTATTTATCCAATGACTGTCTAGTTTCGAGGCACTGAAAAAAACTGTTCAGAGCTATATATATATATATATATATACATACAGAAATGATCTGACTAAAGGCTTTTGTGTTTGATGAGCAGTGTGAAAAGAATCAGCGGTAGATGTGGTTGAACCATGTGGGTGCCCTTCACCACAGAGCTGCAGTCGAGGCAGGGTTAGAGGGATATTGGACAAGACCAATTGGAAGGGAAGATAATTAGGAAAAATTGTACAAAACATTATAATCCCGCCCGATAGCTCTCTATCTCTAACATATATAATGATAAGTTACAATATACGGCCTACCACTACATGGGAAAAGGGAATGCTAGAAAACAATACCATCCCTATACAATACATGTATATCCGTCTTGTGTACCTGCAAATTTACCCACCTGGGAGAAGGGCAGTGTGAACGGTCGGATCAAAACAAAAACATAAGGACCCTGCACTTCCCTAAACACCTAGACTGTCTGCTATGGACCAAACTAACACTTCCCCTACCTGCTACAATAACTTAGTTTACCGCTGCCTGCGTCTAACTGATGTATTTAACAGGGGAGTTACCTATGTGAGAATGTACACCCCAGGGTATCTACCTAATCCCTTCTCCGCATGTGTGACTAGCAAAAACTCAGATTAATACTCTGATATAACTAGACAGCAACACAATTCTATAAACACACAAAACATGTGTTGTAGTATCGTCAAAATGGCTCTCTCCCAATCAGTCCAAACAAGGCTCCTCATATGCGCCTTGACAGCCGACCACGCCCCTTCCGGAATCAACCTCCAACACGTACCATCTGTGAAAGAGGGAGAGAAAAGAGGGAAAAGAGGGAGAAAAAACCCTATCCACTACCAGACCTCTACGGTCGTAACAGTTGGATTGAACTCACAGCCACTTTAACATAGCCACTGGAGGAGAGAAACGTGCTGACCAGCTGAAACAGCAAAATGTAAGAATCAACAGGCTTGTTGGCCAACAGCCGCTTACGGGCCTACAATCTCTGAACCTGGGTTGCTGAAACATCTCCCAATTACAACATAAGAAACAATGTTGCCTTTGATTGACAGCCAGGGGCATGTCTGAGGCTTCAGACTCCCCCTCTGGTGGATGTGTTGATGAATTTGTGGGAATGTGCAATTAAGATAATCACTGTTACTTTCTCACAAAAGGAATATAGCCGTTCCACTGGCATCTGTGTCTGCCTCTCAGTCAGAGCGGGCAGTACCGGAAATATCTGCCGCCCCTCGAAAGAGGAGAGATTCTGTTGTTCGTCCAATAGAATACAAGGGGATGATGGTGTTGTTGTGAATGAGCATTCTCGGTCATTAGAAATTTACAAGACGCAGAGTGTAGTGAAGTGTAAGCAGTCTGCTCTACCTGTTGCCAATCAGGAGAAGAATGGAAGATTGCACTTGAATTGTGTTGTGGACATTTCTACCAGTAAATCACATTTTTCGTTGGCTCTTCCAAGGTCTAACAATGCTATTTCTATGTAACTGCCGTGTATGGTGACCCTATAGTGC
>JACXGM010001243.1:42709-57083 GCA_016801145.1 Umbra pygmaea
GTGTGTGTGTGTGTGTGTGTGTGTGTGTGTGTGTGTGTGTGTGTGTGTGTGTGTGTGTGTGTGTGTGTGTGTGTGTGTGTGTGTGTGTGTGTGTGTGTGTGTGTGTGTGTGTGTGTGTGTGTGTGTGTGTGTGTGTGTGTGTGTGTGTGTGTGTGTGTGTGTGTGTGTGTGTGTGTGTGTGTGTGTGTGTGTGTGTTGGCCTATACAGGATCACAGAGCATTTCTTCCACGTGTCCCGCTGATGTGTGCTTGTCCTCTCTTTTTGCAATTTTTGCGAGTGTTGAGGTTGATGTGAGCTGCCGACTTGGTTGGATTGCACCTTGGGTTACGCCAGTCCAATTTTGCCGATCGCCATTTCCGTTCACAACAGTGGTGGCGATGTGGATGAGGTCAACAGATGAGTGCGAGGTTATGCAGAAAGAGAAGGGAAGATGTCTGCTGCAAGCAATCGTAGTGTGTATGGACTTCATGGAATAACACACAAACCGTGCAACACAACTTCATGGGGGGAGAAATGAGCGTGTCTGGTCAGAAAATCGCATCAAAGTGGCAATCCTCAAGGGAGAGGTCAGGTCTCATGCTCTTCATCTATTATTGGAAGAGTTATGGGAAAGGGGGCAAAGTTGCCTTCATTCCCTGGTTACATGTCACATTCCTCAATCTAGGGGCAGCACTGCTGTCCAGAGGAGCTCCACAGGATAGACAAATGGATTTTGTATCCTGAAGGAGTCGATTCAGGAGGGCAGAGACGAGCGAACGCATAGTACAATATGTGGATTTCATTAAGAGCACTGGACGGGCCTCTGTTGGTTACGGGCTCTTGCGATCCTTCTGTAACTGCTCTCCTGTACGTGTTTCTGACGGTGAAGTGTTAGATGTTCCAATCAAAAGGGTATCAATCATTTTGTTAGCTTTAGATTGGGCAAGCTGCTGTCCCATTGGCTACTGCCATGAGTGTATGAAATGTAGTCTTTTTTACCTACAGGTTGTCTAGGCAACTGGGGAAAACCAGTAAGAGCGGGGATACCAAAAAAAGACAACCATTATTTCTCTGTAGCACAAAGTTCCCCATTTGTCTGGCGCACACTGCACATTTTGTTACCGCAGTGAATGTCGCTGTCTGTGGTTCCGAGAGGCTCCACCATGTGCCATTTAATTGGCTCGCTCTGCTTATTTGCATGTTACACAAAATGTTTAATTTGTACTACATGGATATTACATATTACAGTTCCATACAAGCAGGCAGATGTAATTATATTGGCATTCAGCAACAACAGGTGATACATGAGGCTTAACATTAGGAATAATTTTATAGTGGCTGAATTTGGAAAGACCAGCAGGTACTGTATATTGAGATGGATCCGGAATATTTGTTCATTTGTTCGTCTGGTCAATCCGCCTTTACTTATGTATGTGTTTCTGATTTCCTTCCAACAGTGCCGTATAGCATCAAACAAAATTGTTTCATTAAAAACATCCAGTGTGACATAATTTCGACTTGTCGATTGTAAGAAAGATCAGTCGAGTTTTGATCAACCAAATAAGTTCTTAGTCGTGGACAGCCCTACTTGATCTGTAATTCTTCATGACTTCAAGACTGCTCTTGTTCTCTCTCTCCCCTCCTTTACTTGTTCCCCCCACCCCCGCTTCTCCTTGCACACAAAATGATCTCTCACTCTCTCACTCCCTCTGTCTGACCACACTCTATCTGTCCATCTATCAGACGGTGTCACAGTGGCGTAAGGCAGGCTACCAGGAGATGTCAGAGTATGAGAACTTCCGTCACCTCCTGCAGGCTCCAGTAGACGACGCCCAGGAGATACTGCACAGCCGCTTCCCCATGCCTCGCTATATCGACACGGAGCACGGTGGATCACAGGTACACACATGCACGCACAAACACACACACACACCTGCCAGGTTTAGTCGGGATTGTGTATTGATTTTCTTGTCCTCGTTGTCTTCTAGGCTCGTTTCCTGCTGTCTAAAGTAAATCCATCACAAACCCACAACAACATGTATGCATGGGGCCAGGTAAGCCTTACTCACCCATTGTCTCTTTCCTTTTCTAATTTTGCTGAGGAACTAGAAGAAAACAGTCTGTCCTGATAGGTAGTGTACTGATGACGTTATTAGTAGTGTAATGTAAAGGTTGTCTTTCTGACGGTGCATGTGCGTAATGACTGGCAAACTAAGAGGAGCAGTGTCTGCTTTGTTTCGGCGTGACTCAGAACATAATCTACTAATGTTACTCATTAAGGGGAAGGGCATAGAAATACTCTTTTTTTTTCAGCCGGAGAGATATTCTTCAAAGGAATTACTCATTTTTTTTCCCTCATCTTAAATGAACAAACCCAGAAGAACCTAATAATAAACTTACTGGCTAAGGAGCCACAGTACCTCTTGCAGTAAAATATACATTTGCCTGCTATAGCCTGATAGACATTGTGTAACTGTTTCTTTATTGATAACCAGTCCAAGTATCTATTATTATTTCTGTGATTTCTTCTACATGGTTGGGTTGAGGGCAGTTTCTTGAAAAGGTGTGTGTGTGTGTGTGTGTGTGTGTGTGTGTGTGTGTGTGTGTGTGTGTGTGTGTTTAAAAATAACGATGAAATGCAGGTGTAACTCCTTTTTTTAAACTGCTCTGATTGCGTCTCTGTGTGTAGGAGTCTGGAGCTCCCATCCTGACAGATGACGTCAGTCTACAGGTGTTCATGGACCATCTGAAGAAGCTGGCTGTGTCCAGTGCTGCTTGAGTCTGACACACAAAGCCCTGGTATCCAAGCACCATCGACCATGGATCCACATCATCCTCCACCCTCATCATCCACTCAACAGCCCACCTGGGTTCACATTGTACGTTTTCTGTCAGAGATTAAGGTTGTTTGGCACAATTTAGACAGCGGAATAGACCAGAAATTAGGGATGCGCTGAATATCCGTATTTGTACTCAGAATGGGTGTGGCCTTCCTGGGAGTGGGCGGAGCTACCCGGAAGCAGTTAATTTCGGCCTGACATCAGTTTGGTTTGCACAGCAATTCCTGTATGTTTGATAACAAAACATTGCTCTGTAGCTCAAGTCGGAGGCTGTTCTGTAACTACTTTTGTTCTGAATGTAGCAATTTCTCAGCAGACATCGATTTCGGGCTTGAAGAAAACACTTCCGGGTAGCTCTGCCAGCTTCCGCAAGTCCACGTCCATTCCGAGTGAGGATACGGATATTCAGCCCATCCCTACCAGAAATGTATTTGGAAGAAAACAAATACTATATTAACCTAGGTTAGCTCAACAGTAGTCAGCTTGTACTATACATAGGAAAGTCAACAACAACAGGATATGTTCTCCTTTTTATATAAAAACAAAGTGCTTTGTACAGATGACTATGTACAGAGAATGTACAGACATTGAGCTGCAGTATAGTCTTTTTATGCTACTTTTCAGTGGCTACTAGATACATGTTTGGTCCCAGATCAATATATGAATGATAAGACAAGTCTAATATTTATGTACATTTAATCCGTGCCCCTAAACACTAACAACCCCAACATTAATATCAATGAATTTTGTTAAATATTTTTATTTTAATGGCAATACCTCTAGTGTATGTAGAACAACACAGCATATATTAGTTATTTTATATTTTCTGTGTGTGTGTGTATTGATAAAAAGAACATATCTTATGTCAAACAGAGACATAAAATATTATCATTCAGTCAGCACTGTCATAGCTGCAGGCTACATAGACCCAACTAGTAGCTGTTGTTGGCTGGTTGGTACAGATTGGCGAATCCAATACAACTGAATCTAATTAGAGCTAAGTGTTTTCTGTTCTTCTCCCTGCATATACCACAGAATAATAGGCTATTTCAGAACTGCTGTGTGCTGTCTAATTCATTTGAGTCATTCATAATTAATCACATTGTGGTACAAAAAAAACATGGTAGGAGGTTGTTCAGAATGTGGAATTACCAATATGCTCCACGACAGACTTGCAAGGTGTGAAAGCTGCCTTTCCTTCTCTAGATCTGATATAATTTCTGCCTTGTTACTTACAGTGTTATTTTTGACATTTATAATAAAATACCATCCTGTTAATATTGTTTTATCGTGCTAATTGATTTTGTGTGAGTATTGTTTTGTAGTAGTATTTTTTCCTTCCTTCCTATTTTCTGCTGCCATCCGTTCCCTGCACTTTGAAAATTGAATGCTGACTCTAGGGAAAACCAAGAGTTTGAAGGATACAGCTGTTGTTGAAAAATTGGCTTTGAGATTTAGCCATTCAAAAATAGTTTTATTAAAAGAATGCAGGATAGAGATTTTACATCACTGCAAGATGATACCAAGCAATGCTCCGAGATGACCAACAGAGTGCAGCAGATCTCACTGAACTTGGACAGAGGTCTATTTCAGAGTTTTTCAACCCATGTGCCATGTCTCACTTGTGTGCCGTGAGGACTCGCCAAGTGTGCTGTGAATTTTTTCAATATCTTATGTGATGTATATTTCTTGGGGCAGTTTATGCAGCGCTTTGTTCTTTGCATTCTTTTTGGTCTCTGTTGAATATTTCCCAAACTGGTGTGCCAGAGACCAAACTGTCTCACGTGCTCAGATCATGTTTGATCCTCAGATCTGATTGGACAGTGATGCAATAAGGGTTGCACCTGCAGTTGACAAGCGCGCAGCTTTGCACATCTATCCCAAACGTGAAGCACCATCTCATATAAAGCGAAGTTAGTTACTTTCTGACACATTCAGACAGGTATTAAGTAGGCTAGTTTGATAAACCATGTCTACAATCATGTTTTTGTTTGATTGCCTTGTTTATCTTGGCTTGGACATTGATGTTTAACTACTTTGTTGAATTTCTTTGATAGTAGGCAAGTTGTGAACTGAATGATGAATTTGTGCTTTTTTGCACTAATTTTATGAAGTGACTACATACAGCTCTAGAATAAATTGAGACCACTGCAAAAATGTTTCTCTGGTTTTACAATTGATAGGTATGTGTTTGGGTGAATATTTTAGTTTATTCCATAAACTGACAACATTTCTCTCAAATTCTAAATAAAAACTTTGACATTCAGAAAATGTATTTGCAGAAAATGACAACTGGTCAAAAACAAAAAGGTGCAGTGATGTCATAACTTGATTAATGCAAGGCAAATAAGTTTACAATAATTTATAAACAACACAATATTAATGTGTTTACTTAGGAGTTCAAAAATCAATATTTGGTGTAATAATAGTAATTGTATAACAATAATTGGCTTTCATGTTTCTTGGCATGCTCTCTACCAGTCTTTCACATAGATGTTGGGTGACTTCCTGGCACAAAAATTCAAGCAGCTTGGCTTTGTTTGAGGATTTGTGACCATCCATCTCCCTCTTGATCACATTCCAGAGGTTGTCAATGGGGTTGCTTTAAGACACATTTGCAGTGGTCTGTAAATATTTTCCAGAGCTGTATATCATGAACTTCATCAGTGTTTTAGCAACCTGTCAATAGCTACAACCCGTTCCAGTAAGGCATAGCTACAACCTTAAATGTGTTTGCTAGTTGCAGTTATTATGCGTAAAATGTGTTGGTGTGCCTCAACATTTTTGGTCCCACCCAAGTGTGTCATGTGATGGAAAAGGTTGGGAACCACTGATCTATTTACAGGGTGAGGCCTGAATGGTCTTTCACATGTACAAGAACACAAGAACATTTCTAGTCTGCTTTCCATGCAGATAAAACCTTTCATTATTGTACTGTTTCAAATTACACCCTGAAATTACATTTGACGAGGGGTGATGTTTGTGTGCTTTTGCATTCGGCAGCGTATTTGTTTTTAAACCTACATAATCATCACATAGGACACATCACTCATAACGCTCCAAGAGTACTTTACCTCTTGATGATCAAAGACAAGTATTTGAATAATACTCTGAAGATGACAGTCCTTTTGTTTACTATATGTAGCTATATTGCTGAAAAAGTGTGAGACAATAGTAAAAGGTGTCAAATGGCCAGGTGTCTGCTCCTATTGCTCAGTACACACCATAACTATGTAGACTGAACAAAATTGGGTGCCATGCGTTTGGACTAGAAATGAAAAGTAACTCCTAGATAAATGAATAATAGCCCTACATGCTGTGTGTGTATTAGTGTAGGTGACATGTCCTCTAATTGGTATGTAATAAATCATGTATTTGAAGCGTGGTAATATTGGACAGGAACATGGTGACTTGGGTGTGCCAGCAAGTCTGTGCTGAACTAGGTTGTGACACTTCCTCTATGGTCGGCTCTGTCCTGCCTGAACTTGTAATTGCTTATCAAGCAGATATTAAAACTAGTCTTTTTTTATATATAAATATTTTTCATTCAGTGTGCTTCAATTAGGATGCCAAGCATGTAGAAATGTAAATATTACAGTGTCAGTGGATGACTACAAAACCTGTTTTGATGTGTTCATCTATATTTCATAAAGTAATTTTACCAATAACATTTTAATCAATGCAGTTAAATCATAGAAATAGAATATTGGTTAAATGACAACTTCCTGCTTTGACAGAGGTCGTTTCACAGGCACAAACACAATGCTTTGTGTGGATCAATACTGTGTCTTGTGATCCTGAGGTTCTTCAGCTTTCATGTGTACCAGATGTGTAATAACACATTTAGCTGCATTCATTAGGATGACAGACACATGCACACTTCCTCACACTTTCACATGGAGCACTTTGATTTCACAGAACTTTTACCAGGAAATACCCTTGGAGGACGGCCAGGGGTGGATGACAGATGTCACAAATGATCTTTGACTTCTGTACATCAAAAGATACCAGAAGACCGCTTTATTTTCCAGTGGGCACAAGTGTGTAATGATGCATATCTTGCTTTCCCCAGTTCTGCCTAATTGCTGTCTCATACTGTAGGACTATCTGAGAAGCTTTTAGATTCCACATTCCCTCCTGAACCGGAAACTTTCAACAAGGGTCATGTTCAGGTCATACAACCCTCTGTGTGGAGAATGAAGAAAACAGGTTGATGATAACTAAATAAAATGTTTATGCAAATAAAACTTTATATTGAGATATTGTCCTGGAAACATTTCTAATCATGTCCTGCACGGGAGGACAACATGTCTAACATTTTAGAATGATAGAGTCAACAGCCAAGGAGCTATAGACTATTTCATAAGAGAACCCCAAGTGTACTTCACGATTGTGCCCAGATGTACCCAAGTGTCCAAATTAATAATTTTCATATAAATAACTATAAAAACATGATATGATTCTTGCAAAACACACATTCATACAAATGGCATAATATGGTTTAAAAATATATATTTTTACACAACTAAATCTAAAACAGAAATGACCACTTGATACATGGACCCATCCGGGTACACATGCTTGTAGTTTGTGGAATAGAAGAATCAATAAAAACATTATATGATTTTTATTCTTATAAAACACAGTCATACAAATGTAATTATATGGTAAAAACATAGTTTTTATTAATAAAAAACACAACTAAATCTAAAACAGAAATGACCACTTCATACAAGAACCCATTTTCTCTGTGTGCGATGCAATACGATGTAACGCTAAAAGTCATGTGATTATAGATTTTCTGAGTGTAGAAAGATAAATCTTTGCAGTAAGGTTAGACTGAGTTTTTGATCTGTTTTCACATAACAAATGGATTATACCAACAAATGCAATGCTGTATTTCATTGCTGGGATCCTTTGGATGACGAATCAGAGAAAGATAGCTCACTTTAAGTACATATTCTTTTGTCATATGTGGATGTATTAGCTAAACAGATGGGTTTGTTTACAATGCACTCACGTCACATTATTACGTGGCTTTTTATTCTTGTCATAGCTATTGTAAATCAGATAAGTTAGGTCAATTCATGAGATTGTAAGCTTTCTGTACGTATAAGACATATCCAGAATAAAATCTTCGCATAAACTATTTGTCACACAAACTATTATCAATGAATAATAAACTGAAAAAGCTTCTGCCAGTCGCCTTGACAGAGGAAGACAGTGGTAGGCCTATGCAACCTTGTCCTCCATCTTGAAGATGCGAAAGATTGATTACGATGTTGATTGTGGTGTACAAGTGTGTCTGTGTAATGGTGCCATACAATGATTTTGCAGACTATCGCAATCAACATTGCAATCAATCTTCCGCATCTTCAAGATGGGGGACAACGTTGCATACCACTGTCCTCCAGCAAAGCGACTGGCAGGAGCTTTTTCAGTTTAGTATTCATTGACAGTTTGTGTGACAATATATCAACTGAGCTGTCAAAGATTTTCTTGCAATCCCATCAAAATACAGGCGCAAGTGACATATTAAGTCTTTCACGTTGGTACATCAACTTCCGGTTCTGGTGCCGTACGGCAAAGCACTGCACAAGTTGGATAATTTCAACTCTTGCGACACACCCGCCACATCGCACCCAAATTTTGACGGATCTGGTTTGCTGCAGCGGTGCGGTTTGCTTTCTATTCAAATGAATGGACTTCCGCCGGAACGCAACCAGTTTGCCGTCCCTGGTGGGAATCCAGCAAAAGCCTTCCAGGTTGAAAGAGCGGTGTGATACGAAATCGATCATTTGCCGACATATGCTTGGAGGAAGCATTTAATTGGTCTTTCAACATCCTGCACCTGCGAGGGGTGGCTGACGTTATGATTGGACATGACAAATTGGGAGGGGAGGAAAAACAGCACTTGATAAAGTATCCTAATTCTGTCATTTAATCGAATCAAAGAGTTAGAGCTTTTTATACTACTAACAAAGGTCCAAAATGATCGGTACGCTTGACAAAGACAAGTCAAATAAAATACAACTGAGCAATACGGGTCAAGTGTAAATGTACATTATTTTATACAAATGGTCAGAAAAAGGGTCAAAATGACTAAGCTGGGCTTTTTTCTGAAATGTTTTTTTGAGGTAGACTTCTTGCAGCATTCTCACTCTTCTGATTTGAATGCTATTAATAACCTGTGGATGGAATTGAAGAGGGCAGTACATTGGAAAGGTTTTGTATGGAAGAACGTTTTGTAAGTTCTAGCCTAATGTATTATCATGTCTGATCAAATATTTTAGATTTTGTCATATTGTAGCTGGGAGAAACATACATTTATGCAATAATATTTTATCTTTTTTAAATTATATTTTCTTTACCCTTTTTCTTCCGCAACAATTTTGTCATGTCCAATACCCATCTAAGCCTTGTTTTGTCGAACATCGAATACATGCTTGCTCCAAGCAAATGTCGCCACGCCGTCCAATTCCTATTATACTGCTATTTTAACACGGAAGACTTAAGTTGGTGCATGTGGGAGTTGACACATTCGTCACCTATACATTTGTCACCGTGATTGAGTTCACAAGCCTCAAACCTGCACTCAACAATAGGGAGCGACGTGACATGGTACCCACATCCATCTAACCACCCATCCACCCTGGGCAACACGGTTCACATGTACAGCGCTCCATCCTGTGTACACCATGTACATAAATAACATAGAACAAATATTTTTTCTTGATTGGTGCATCCATTTTATTGGCTTCAACACAAACCCATCAGGCTGAGAGTAAATCCAGTTTTGGTGGAGCAACACATTATTGCTATACTGTATGCCTTAGTAGTTACATGCCTCACAATACATAAATCAAGCGGTTGAGTAGTTTTACTTCCAACAGATTCTCCTTCATTGGGTCTTATGGATGTCAGTCTAATGATGAGATTCATTTCCCGATGGATAAAATAGAACAGATGCTCCGAGCAAGCTCCTACAACAGCTCCACTCCCCCAGGAACACACGGCCATGTGTTTCAGAATATCCCTCAGGCCTTCATTTTATTAATTCAGGGGTTTCAGCAGATGTCTCTTTGGGCTGACATTTCTGATGCTCTCCTGTGTGTACTTGACATCTAACCCTGAGAAAGCTGAGGCAGCGAAACAAAACACGTATAAACAATTTTATAGATTTATTTTGCTACCATATATATTAAGAAAATCAACTGGCTTTATTTCCATCAACCAATCAATATTGCCACACCACTCGATGGGTGCCAGTAATGCCTGGAACCATTTACTATATGAGCTAATGAACAAACTGCTATTGCTTGGATAGAAGGAGTAAGACTCCTCTGTCCTTATGTTTTGCTATCCTCCAAGCCCAGATTGCAGTGACAGCAGGGGACAATTGTCTTAAGTAATCTGACGGCATAAATAATACTGAAATACATGGCCAAGCAGCCCTGTTTTACCACAGAACTTTATGTCATGGTGTTCTCTGTACAATTATTTTCAATCCTTTCCTTGTCAGCCAATTTGTGATGGCATTTGAATTTGTCCTCTATATTCCTGGGAAGACGACTTTGTCCTCTGACTTCCTGGAAAGGAATCCTTGTCCTCTATCTTCCTGGAAAGAAACCCTTATTCTCTATCTTCCTGGAAAGAAGCCCTTATTCTCTATCTTCCTGGAAAGAATCCCTTATTCTCTATCTTCCTGGAAAGAAGCCCTTATTCTCTATCTTCCTGGAAAGAAGCCCTTATTCTCTATCTTCCTGGAAAGAAGCCCTTGTTCTCTATCTTCCTGGAAATATGCCCTTGTCATGTTCTCACAAGTCCAGTCTTTTCCAGTTCTATATGCCTGAATGCATGCCTGTCTGCCTGTCTTTTGATAAAAGACACAGCCAGTCAGTCTCATTTACAGCTTGAGTTTACAGCTGTCACTATGTTGAGGGCAACGGATTAATCAAAACCCAGGTTACCAGACAGAAAGACTTTGAAATTCATGGCATGGGCCTCACAAGGTTGTAAAGGTCTTTGGCATATCAAGACAGTAATACCCTGTTATCCTACTCCTCATGTGTCATGTCCATAGACCGTATATATCACTGGACGCAACATGTGTGACATCACCCATTGGTTTGTGAAGATCTGATTTGGGTCATGGAATTTGGCGTTACGGGTGCAGACATCTTGTTTGCGGTTGTGCTGATTTTAGACAAGAATGAGGAGTAATCTAGCTAGCTAACTGATATTAATTGGGATGCTAACGTTGGCTAAAGAAAAACAGTATTAAAAAAAAAGTAAAACAAAATGTAACGTTACTTACCAGAAAAACTGTACTGCCAACTCCTTTGAGTGTCTTGTCATACAACCAAACGCCATAGCCACGCCCTAAACGCCCCTTTGCTTTATTGCCAATTTTAAAATCAACAAGACCATAATTTAAAAAATAAACATCATTATGTATTTTAGAAGGCTCAAATCTAGCGATTGAGACCATATACTCATTATGAAAATGTTTACTGAGGTAATAAATCAATTGAGAAGTGTCTCAAATTCTCATAGACTATTACAGAAACCGAACTCTTTTGCAACCAGACGTATCGCCCCCAGCTGGAATTCAGATAGAATGGAGGTCACTTTGCCAAAGGTCTTTGGCATATCAAGACAGTAATACCCTGTTATTCTATTCCTCATGTGTCATATCATTTGTTTTGTTTACGATGTAGTGCTTTCCTTATTTTCAGTCCTTCCTGACCACAAGGAAAAACTTAATCAGGACGTAACAACAGTGGTTGGATGACGCAAACAATAAGAATTTGATCCAATAACATTGCGTTTTCTACCACAAAATGAATTGACTTGACATCATCCCCTCACTGAACCTTGAAGTGAATTAAAAGCAACATTGTGTGGATACTCTCTCTTTAAAGACCCCTTAAAAAAGTACTTCAAAGTACTGCCCAATTGATTTAAATATTCTTAGGGATTTATATTTTTGTACTTTTTTATTTTACCTTAATTTTACATAGAGATTCAGACTGAGACCAAGGTCTTTCAAAGCTGAGCCCTCATGGTGATATTTTAAAACAACATGATTACAAGGAACATAAATAATTATAACAATTACATTCAATGGAAGACAATTAATGTAGCAAGCATTCAAAGTGCCCTAAAGGAACCAACGCATCAAGTTTAAGGTCTCTGTAAAATATACTAAGAGTGAGAAGCATATTATCTTGGAATGAGCCCGAGGTATATCTAGCACTAATCAATTTTGTGAGCGTGTAAGATGTCTGCCAAACTTCCAGTTTATTTTTGATATAAGATAGTATGGTAATTTGTGAATTAAGCCTTATATGGAAACATCAATCACAGACAAAAAAGCAGCTTCTATGCTGATAAGACAGGCATCTTTTGTGTCTATAAAATATACAAATTTTGATCCTGATTTTCACCAATTCAGCAATATGTGTTTTGAATGAGTGATTTAATCTAACCATATCCCCAGGTATTTGTAGCAGGGAACAGATTCAATTAACAAACCTTATAGGTTACTAATCTTGAGATCAAGCAAATGTTGGATGCACTTAGATTTGCACTGATCTCTTTATTTTTTCCAGAGCTGTATCTACTATTCTCTATCTTAAATCAAACCCATTGAAATCCTCTGGAATGTGATCAAGAAGAAGATTGATAATAATAATAATGAATTCAACTTATATAGTGCTTTTCTTCCAAGGAACCTTGGAAGAGCTTTACACAGTGAGGGGGAAAGCCCACCTTATCCACCACTTGGGTGATGCACAGCAGCCATTTTGCATCAGAACGCTCACCACACATCAGCTATTAGGCGGAGAGGTGAGTAGTTATATATGCTTATTAAGAAGGAGTGGGATTATTAGGTGGCCATGATTGGGAAGTGAGGCCAGGTTGGGAATTAGGCCATGACACCGAGGTTAACACCCCTACTCTTACGATAAGTGCCATGGGATTTTTAATGACCACAGAGAGTCAGGACACCCGTTTAACATCCCATCTGAAATAAAGCACCCTACACAGGGCAGATGTCCCCATCACTACCCTGGGGCATTGGGAATTATCTTTAGACCAGAGGGAAGAGTGCCCCTTACTGGCCCTGTAACACCACTTCCTAAAGCACTGGTCTCCCATCCAGGGACTAATCAGGCCCAACCCTGCTTAGCTTTAGAAGCAAACCAGCAGTGCAATACAGGGCTCTATGCTGCTGGTCACAAACAATTAAACAAAGCTGAGCTGCTTAATATTTTTCCACTAGCAATGGCATAAAGTCCACAATATCAATGTGAAAGTCTTGTGGAAAGCATGCCAAGACGCATGAACAACAATTATTATTATGTTATTATTATGTTATGAAAACAGTGCATCTGGAAAGTATTCAGAGCGCTTCATTTTCCACATTTTGTTATGTTACACCCTTATTCTGAAATGGATTCAATTAATTGTTTCCCTCAAAATTCTACAAACAATACCCCATAATGACCATGTGAAAGAAGTGTGTTTGAAATCTTAGCAAATCTATTAAAAATAAAAATGTAAAAAGAATGTAGCTTCGCCCTGTACCCCTGTGCCTGTGGCTCTGCCCTGTTTGCCCATGTCTTTGGCTCCCCCCTCTATGCAGGTGCCAGTGGCTCCGCCCACATTGCCAGTGCCTGAGGCGTCAAACCACATTCTGCCCAGATTAGAGGGGCATGGTTGCATAAGCAAAGAGTGCGGTTGCTAGCATGGCCTGTCTGTGTGTGCAGGGTGAATATTCAAATGACTATTTTTTATTTTAAATTTTTTAATTTCCATACTGTCCCAACTTTCTCAGTATTGGGGTTGTATATTATATTGAACAAATGCCTGAGAAAAACTGTTCCTTTGTAGAGATGATCCCATTAATGTCCGCCATAGTGATGTCCACCATAGTGATGTTCGCCATAGTGATGTCCGCCATAGTGATGTCCACCATAGTGATGTCCGCCATAGTGATGTCCGCCATAGTAATGTCCGCCATAGTAATGTCCGCCATAGTAATGTCCGCCATAGTGATGTCCGCCATAGTGATGTCCGCCATAGTGATGTCCGCCCTAGTAATGTCCGCCATAGTAATGTCCGCCATAGTAATGTCCGCTATAGTAATGTCCACTATAGTAATGTCCACCATATTAATGTCCACTATAGTAATGTCCACCATAGTAATATCCACCATAGTGATGTCCACCATAGTGATGTCCGCCATAGTGATGTCCACCATATAAACGTCCACTATAGTAATGTCCACCATAGTAATATCCACCATAGTGATGTCCACCATAGTGATGTCCGCCATAGTGATGTCCACCATATTAATGTAAGCCATGGTAATGTCCACCATAGTGATGTCCACCATATAAACATCCACTATAGTAATGTCCACCATATTAATGTCCACCATAGCAATATCCACCATAGTAATGTCCACCATAGTGATGTCTGCCATAGTGATGTCCGCCATAGTAATGTCCACCATAGTAATGTCCGCCATAGTAATGTCCACCAT
>JACXGM010001244.1:0-12666 GCA_016801145.1 Umbra pygmaea
GGAACTTAGAGCAACTATATTATATGACGTCATTGACAGGCGACAAAAAGAAACGTCCCGTGTCTTCAAATTAAATTACAAATTTCTCTGGATTTGAAAGTTGGTGGAAACATTTAGGATAATGTAAGTACACAACTAAGAAATATATATAATATATGTATAGTGATGTTTTCTTTCAATGCAAAGTATGTATTTTGTTTTGATTGATATTACATATTGTACCTTTAAGATTAGGTTTAGGTTAAGGTTTAATGGGTTTAAAATGTACGTTTTGTTGACAGTCTACTTAGCGTTTGAATATACTGTATTCCACTTGGGACCATGTATACTACATTAAGTGTTAGCCGGGTTTCCGTTAACAGGTCATCCAGAGCATGTTACAGTAAAGCATGAAGAGTTCACAGACAAACACATGCTCGCACTCACAGGCTGGAGTAATCCAACGAGAGAAAGTGGGTTTTGAGAAGCCGCCTGTTAATCCTGACCGCACCCTTCTGTTTCCACACACACACACACACACACACACACACACACGCACGCACGCACGCACGCACGCACACACACACACACACACACACACACACGTACACACACACACACACACACACGTACACACACGTACACACACGTACACATGTGACACACCATTCCAATTCCCACGCCCAATATCTCCTGACTCTTTCTTTCCTCCTTTCCCTGAGGCACACCCCCCAACCACACTGTGATTTCCTCTTTTTCACAAGTCATGTAAACAAACACGCCACCACTATCACTGCTGCTTGACGTAAACTGTCCCTGCCCAACCTCCCATACACACACACCCGGTTGTGTGATGAACACGCAGCAGGATTACTCAGGCTCTGTGATACTGCTTGAGATGTAACTACATTTAGACATCATTCATTACCTCTGTCACTGACCCCCCCCCCCCAGCTGTGTCCATCCATTTTCCTTTCTCAGTAGCTATCCTGGCCGACATGTTCTCCCAGCTGTTGCCCAGCTGTTGGGGGGGAATGGTTCCCCTTTACTCCCCCTTAATCAGAAAACAGCAATAAGTGTTATTCAGTCATAGTACAATTGTGAGGACCAATTAATTGCTCGATGTTCATTACCCAGCGAGAGGACCCGTTTACTGTTTCGTATTATTACAACTGCATTTCTGAGCGGTGGAAAAAGATTTTCACTCTACATGCAATTACATCTGCGTCTTTTGTGCATGTGACAAAATAAAGAAACTTAAACTTACCGTATAACTTTGTGAAACATTAACTTATCCATTCTTAACTTTGCTAGTGATCAGTAGATAGCTGTCCTTTTCCAAGTGTTTTGGTAAGAGAATAATTTACAACATGGCCCTGCATGGCACAAAGCCAATGTTGTGGCCTTTATTCCAATAAGAAGCTACTATGGTAAAGAAATGTGGTATGTTACTTATTATTTAATAGTTAATCTTATTAATTTGTGATTTTTCAGAGTATTGGAACTCTTTTCCCTTCCTCTGAAAACGTTCTTTGTGTCACCTAGTCAATGTGTCAAACTCATCCAAATGATGGGGTCATTTTTAGGGGACATCAGATTATACTGACACTAATGATGGATCACGGGCAGTTTCCTTCTCCACACGTTCCTCTGGCACAGGTTTATCTTCACCTCAACTTTCTATAAGACTTTGTTACAGAACTCTAAATACGTAGACTTTCAGGTATTTCATAGCAATCCATAACTTGACTGTTCTGTTCTTGAGGCTTACCAGTATTTTGCACCTTGTGGAGAAGTGATTGTTTTAACAGTATGTGATTGTCCTATAAGGTGATACAATTGAATACACATGGACAATGTTGCTCACCATATGAGTTGACACAAATGCCATTGGACGAGTTGCATACCAGGTGCAGAGATCAAATAGCATCTCATACCAGACAGTTAGATTTTTAATCTAACAAGCTGCAGTATGGACTCTGAGTTGTCATGGTACCAATAGGGAGACATGGAGATTAGTGTAGCAACTAAGTTTAACTTGAGACTGAAACTATGGACTACCAGAAAAATGGGTTACACCTTTAAAGAACAAGTAAATATTACAAATGCCAATGCATTCTCAAGGTCAAATATGACACTATGAAAGCTAAAATACCTAATCACAAGTCTTATTGACTTCAACTGCAGCATTTTTGTGTAAAACACCTTGTACTGTATATGGGACCTTGATGTAATGAGGAATGCTTTTGAAGAAGCAAATTAAGCTGATATGGAGGACTGGTGTGATTAATCTGTCCCGGCATGCTGAGCATGGTGTTGACTTAATACAAGTACACATCTTTGACTGCAGACATGAAAGAACATTCCAGATCAGTTAAGTTGCAATATCAATACATTACACTTGACAGGGGAAAGACGCCAGCCATGCAGGGTAAAAACACACTGAACTGAAATTATGCTCAGATAGAGAGAGAGGGAGAGAGAAAGATGTAGACAGAGTGAGAGGACAGAGGGATGGAGAGAGAGAGGGATGGAGAGAGAGAGGGATGGAGATAGAAAGGGATGGAGAGAGATGGAGAGAGGGGGGGATGGAGAGAGGGATGGAGAGAGGGATGGAGAAAGAGGGATGGAGAGAGAAAAAAGAGTGTGCATAATAGAGAGAGATTAAGCAAAACAGAATGACGGGGGACAAAATAGAACACAACAAAATTCACTACAGAGGAAGAGAGAGAGAGAGAGAGAGAGAGAGAGAGAGAGAGAGAGAGAGAGAGGCTCAACAACTGCAGGCTAAACCAACAGCAGATTGCTCCCGGAGAGAGGAACGACTCAGCCAGGGTAATGTTTCATGAGACCAGACCTGAAGTCTTCCCTGGAGCTGTCTGACAGATGGAGGGAGGAACGGGGGGTGGGCAGGGGGTGTGGGCGATGACTGACAGCAACATTGCCTCCCATCCTCTCCTCTCAATATCCCTTCATTCAATGGCATCCATTCAGTCTGGCCTTTCACTCAATAGAGCCGTCACTGAAGTCAGATTGAACATGAGGTTAACATGGCTTACACAGAACAGGCCTTCACTCTGAAACATTTATCCTGTCTACCTTGGGACAGGGTGGCTCATGTCCCCAACATCTACAGCATCCATTTCTACCAATGTGTGTTTGAACTGAATATTATAGGAATGTTCAACTCTCAGCGCCCCATACGGATATCTAATATATGGACACATGTATATAACTTATATGTGTTATATCAGCATACAGTATATATATCCATATCTGCATTTACCTATGGTTTACATGGTCATATATTTTAAAATATATGTTACAGTTTTTCATTTTTATGGCCATATACTATTAGGTTTCCATATGGGATGTTACATTTAAATATGTAAACAACATATATGGTCATATATTTAAAAATAAATATCATGATATATATGGCCTTATATTAGATTTCTGTATGGGGTTACAGGTAACACCCACCCCGCCTCACACACATACTTGCTTTATCAATGTGAGCTTCTGAATCTCAGAAATCTATGCTCCCTATCGTCTAGTACTAGACCTAACCTTAAACTCAGTAAGTTAAACTATATGTCTAAACCTAACCTAGCCCTAACAACTATTACCTTAACTCCAATAAGCCAACATCTATAACTTAACATAATTCCTACACCTAAAGCTAACCCCAATTTTAAAAACACTTTGCCCAAATGTAAGTTTTTCCTAAATTAACCATTAAGACGTAAATGATACTTCTCATAGCAGTGAAAGAAAAAAAGAAAAAACATGTGGTGACTGATTTGTGGTTTTACCAGGTGGGGACTTTAGGATCATGTCTTTTACTTAAACACACACAAACACAGATACAAAAACACACATATGCACACACCCACACAGGATTCCAGTCCATTCCAACAGCGTATCCATGTCTATCTAAATACATGGAAATGGACAGAAAAGGGGAGGGATGGAGATGGAGAGAGGGAGGGAGGGAGGGGAGAGGAAGAAGCCGGTCAGTCAGAGATCATCCATCCATCACCCATCTGTGTTCTCATCCATTCTCCCGGTCTGTACATGAGCAAACACACCCAGCTTACACAACGACCAGCTTTCACCACCGTCCCTGGCAACCACTCTGACTCCTGACGCCCCGACTAGACAGGAGCACTCTTTCAGACACACAAACACCAACACACATTTATATACGCACACAAATGTAGTCTTAACTAAACATCAAATGAATCATGGAGGAGAATGGAGAGATTATCATTTTGGTGGACAGAAGGTGAAGGTCCTAAATGGCATTACATTCCCTACAAAGTGCACTACTTTTCACCTGACATCTGACACCCATGGTTAAAAGTAGTGCTCTACACTGAATAGGTTTTAGGATGCCATTTGAGATGGTACGCCAAGACTTCCTGGGTGTTTTTTAGATGGCAGCTCTAAATCCTTTTTAGAACCTACCAGAGGACAGGAAGAGGTTGAAAGTCTGAAAAGGGGAAATTGATGGGGAGATCTATGGGAGAGAGTGGTTGGAAAAACATTGGTTTTAAATGTCAAGCTGCTGAACTGTGAAGCACTATATTGTGGGGACATGTTGGGGTTTCGTCTCAAACTGAATCCCATCCTCTTTGTGGTACACTACATTTGTGGTATCTGTTTGAAGGCAGTGGACATTGTAGGGGGTAGGGTACAGATTAAGACTGACTTCTAATGTTTACTTATGATAATGATTGGCTTCACGTCAGTCCCTCCCGCTAAAGAGGTCAGTCGTCTTTAATGCGGGAAGTTAAAACAACATTTACATCTTGGAGGATCAACATACATACAAATACGTGAGGTTGTCTTAAACCAACACCATTTTAAATTTCTGTTCTTGCCCCTCGCTTTGTTGTTCAGTTAAGGAACACTCAGCCAAGTTATTGTTATGCTGTCATCTCCGTTTTCATCTCAAGCCTTTTGAATACATTTGAATACATCTGAATGCAAATCCTTGACTCTTTCAACAAAGATGGGAGCAACAGGTGCTTCAATTAGTTTGGCTAAAGCTCATTACGGATAAATTGGCAGACATTATTTGATTAGCCCCCTTCGCGGCTGCTGCCTCCTGCAGAGTTCAAAGCATCATGCTAAATGCTGGACCTAGGCGCTGGGAACATTCACCCTCCTATTGAACAGTCTGCATGAGCACATTGGACAAATATGTCCTTTGTGTGGCCGTCTTCTCGCCTCTGTTCTGCCTTGACAGCCACAGAAGAAGAGTTGTGTATATGTGTAGGTGTGTGTGTGTGTGTGTGTGTGTGTGTGTGTGTGTGTGTGTGTGTGTGTGTGTGTGTGTGTGTGTGTGTGTGTAGTTATCTAAGATGACCTCCTATTCCCTACATAGTTCACTACATTTTACCAAAGCTCTATAGATAAGCACCTACTTTATGTAGTGTGCTATTTCGGGGGTAGTGTGCCATTTGAGAACACACAGCGGCTTAATGTTGGTTCTCCATTACTTGAGAGAGCTACAGTACAGTATGTCTGTGGGCAATCAAAGAGCAGTGTTCCTATTTCAAATTGAAAGTTTTCTGTGTTCAGTGGACAGATTACAGGGACATTTGGGGAGGGTTTGGATTCACCATTAAATTGTCCTCAGTCTGTTGATACTTCTTTAATGGCTGCCTAATTGCAATGTAGTTCAGTATTTTTATATGGGCTCTGGTTTTTTGTTGCACTAGATTTGGAGGCAAACTGCTCCGTGTTAGAATTGTTGATGCCAGGTAATGCTGGCTTATACTTTCTGAGGTTGCAAGAGAAAATAAAGGTAACAAAGCACAACAAAACAACATCATCAACTTCTACTTCATTGATCAGTTGTCCGTTACATGGCACCTAGCACATGCAAAAAGTCTACCCTGAATGGAAGGCAATACTACATTGAAAAATTGCACCTTCAACAGTTGTTTTTAATGATAGTACAATGGATATGTTCTGTGTGGCTGCAGAGCTGATTTATGCACTCTACAGACTACACCGCATTCCAAATTATTATGCAAATAACATTTTACACTGATTTTCCTAAACAGTCGATGCAAATGACAGTCAGTATAATTTTCAAGTCACCAACCGTTAGGGTATAAGTTGAATTTCATTGAACAAATGACCCAATGAACTGTATTTCTTTAAAAAAATTAAACTCAAAATTCAGTGTTTCAAATTATTATGCACAACAGAGTTTCAAAACATGTTATGGGTTGTAAAGATTTGATAATGGTCATTTGTTAAATATGCAGCATTAGGAGGTCATATTTACTAAAATCAAACGTTATTTCAATCAAACACATCTTAACAGGGCAAGTTACATGTTAACATAGCACTCCTTTGAAATCACCTTCACAATACTTGCATCCATTGAACTTGTGAGTTTATGGAGAGTTTCTTCTTGAACTTCTTTGCAGGATGTTAGAATAGCCTCCCAGAGCTGCTGCTTTGATGCGAACTGCCGCCCACCCTCATAGATCTTTTGCTTGAGGATGCTCTAAAGTTTCTCAGTAGGGTTGAGGTCAGGGGAGGATTGGGGTCACACCATGAGTTTCTCTCATTTTATGCCCATAGCAGCCAATGACACAGAGAGATTCTTTGCAGCATGAGATGGTGCATTTTCATGCATAAAGATGATTTTGTAGGGAAGGCACTGTTTTTCTTTTTGTACCATGGAAGAAAGTGATCAGTCAGAAACTCTATATACTTTTCCAAGGTAATTTTCACACCTTATGGGACACTAAAGGAGCCTTTCACCTCTCTCCCCATGAATCCGGCCCAAAACATGACGCCACCTCCTTGCTGACGTCGCAGCCTTATTGGGACATGGTGGCCATCCACCAACCATACACTACTCCATCCATCTGGACCAACCAGGGATTGCATGGCACTCATCAGTAAAAAATACTTTTTGAAAATTAGTCTTCATTTATTTCTGGGCCCACTGCAACCGTTTCTGGAGCATGTGTTAGAGGTGGGTGAATAGTAGGTTTATGCACAACTGCAAGCTTTTGGAGGATCCCCTACACATTGAGGTTTGCGGGACTCCAGAGGCACCAGCAGCCTCAGATACCTGTTTGCTGCTTTGTAATGGCATTTTAGCAGCTGCTCTCTTAATCCGATGAATTAGGCTGGCAGTAACCTTCCTCATTATGCCTTTATCTGCACAAACCTGTGGAGAAAGGTTCAGTGTGTAAGATTTAGTGGTATGGTTTGCAAATTACAAACAGCCAGTCACTCACCGCCTACCCCTCCCTTTGTAAACCAAAAAAATAATCTACGGTGGCCAACCTAGGATAAAATATGTTGTCATCTGAGACAGCAGAGTACCAAGTCCAGTAATGAGGTTTCTTTATATAGAGATATTAAGAAATTATATTAACTTAATTATTCAGTAGAACCAAGTTTTTGCAAATGTTATTTTTTCTTGTTCATCATTGTGTTAGTGTTTTATTCACTGACTTTACCTAGCTTATTTCCATGCTAGTTAGTACAAGATAAAAAAGTTGCTTCGAAAACATTTTTACTTCATTAGAGCCTTCTGTCTGGGAAAAGCCACACTGATGTTTACATGGGATTTCTGCCTGTGTCGCTCCCGTATTCGTCTGGCCTCATCATGCTTTCGAAATAACAATCCAACTAACGTTACATATTTTTTCTAATGGTACTAAAAGTTTAGCTGGCTAATGTGAGCTGTTGTGCTGTAGGCTAACGTTCTGTTTTGCAGTAAATAGTACTGATCAACTGATTGTCTTACGAAAATAACCAGCACATTTCTCCCAACATAGCAAAGCCATAACAAAGCAAGGGAGAAAAACTATGTTACATGCAATAATCCAACTATATATTTTACACCACTGACAAGGGAAAAGTCACTTTTCATGGTATCTATGGCTAGCTTCTAGCCAATGCTAACTTTGTCAAACAACAGTTTGCATTTGCATTGCTAAAGTTGGAACACCTTACCTGTCCAGCAGAAAACAGGCAACTTTGGCATCGCTTTGAAAAAAATTTCCCTCATTAGCGCCTTCAATCTGGAAAAAGCCACACTGATGTTTACCCGAGATTTCTGCCTGTGTCGCTCTTGTACAGTATTTGTCTGGCTTCATCATGCTTTCGCTTCTTCAAAGCAGATTCACCCTCCGTCGGCTCTTGTGCTAAATAATAGCTGTGGTCCTACAATTGTCCAAAATTCAATTTCTAATAAAGGAGAGCTTCTACTATTACCTAAACATACAACTTCTTCTGCTGCTGCTTCTTCTTCTTCTTCTGCTGCTGCTGCTTCTCTTTCAAGGTAGTGACGAAACGCGCTCTGTAGTGCTGTTTGTTCGTCTGAGGGCAACGGTAGAATCATGACGACAATATATAGCGACCTCCATAAAAGGGGGTGCCTGCGGTTATGTAGATATTAATGGCTCATTCTAAGGTAATAAACACATAATGGTTCATTATGTAAGGTCTTTACACACCACTGAAAACATAGTTATGGATCTTATATTGCATTTCTGTCAATAGATCCTTAGAAATACTACACACTGAACCTTTAAGTTTTTGTGAAATATGTAATGTTTTCATACCTTGTCCAAGGCATTGCAATATTTGACACTTTTCCCCAGCAAAGAGATCCTTTTTCTTTCCCATATTGCTTGAAATCTGTGGCCTGTTTAATAATCTGGAAATTCATTTAATTTCACCTGGCAAACTAATTACCACAGGTGTCTGAGATTGATATGAGTGATCCAAAGAGCCCGGCGACACAATACCATGCATGAGTTTGATTGAAAAGCAAAATATTTTATGTTTATGACACTAAATTCCAATTTGCATAATAATTTGGAACACAGTGTATGTACTGTTTCTGCAGTGAGAATACAACTGATTTACTGTCCATGATGTACCTAATCTGCACATAATCTTTATTATGACCTGAGTCAGGGAGCCAAATGAACAGATCTTTTACTGTTGTGATTTGGCTCCTGACTTAATCTATTAAAAAATTACAATTTATTACACAATCACTACAAGAAAAGTGACTATTTGTGAGATGTCCACACTCTGGTCCACAGTAAATAGAGGAAAGATAGGGAGTGTTACTTGCTCAACTAATTAAGTTAATCCCTACTGGATCATCCAAAATGTGGCAGTTTCCTATTGGCTCATTAAATGTTTCCTAAAGAAATTTTGCGCTGTTGGATAACGGAAGGCGTTGTTGTCATCGTTGGTTTCTCCATGATGTAAGTGCTATGAAGGCAAGGCCAGTTTACCTCAGAGTTGTAAAAGGCTTTACTGAACACAGAGGCACTGGAGTTTAAGAGGCTTTTAAGTCCAGTCCAAACATTGAGGGATTTGGGCCTTTCGGCTTTTCTCTCATATATATCCATAAAACTAAGAGGTGCCTAAGAGGCTGCATCAGGGAGAGAGAGGGGAGTAGACTAAAAGGAAGATGGAGAGAGATCACTTCAGGGAATATTTCTACCAGTGAAAAAAGCATGAGAGTGACAGCATGTTGAACGGGGCCAATCATCCTCAAGAGTTCATGTTAGGTAACGTGACATCACCGAAGGGCTTGTTGGTTTTTGATGTGTCCCCCCCATCAGGCAAGATGGTGCTAAGTGTTACACCTTGGCTTCAGCTGTGGTAGTTGCAGCTCTTCTCCATAGCCTCTGTTTAAATGTAGTGCATTACAGTGTTAGTTCTGAATACAGTTTTTCCCGATTGCTAAAACACTAAAAGTGAATGCTCATAACAAAGCGCCAAAACCGAAACGTTTGCATGCATTTGGTACACTCAGGCACCAAATGAATAAACACAATGTCGGCATGGCACCGTAATCAATTCTGTAACACACGGTGCAAAACACTACACACATTGTGCATGTGCTACACACTTTAGCCAATGATGAAACACTCTGCAGTCAGCACGTCTATTCAATAGTTAAAACACACACAACATTAGCAACACTCCCGCGCACACAGTAAAACACTTAACCTGTAACTGAACACCAATCAGTCACTATACATATAATTCAGGTATAAGCACCTGTCGTGAGACAATCGTGAATATGGAGGCTGAAGGACCAAGGGGAAGGAGAAGATGAGGAAGAGATGGGAAGAGGGAGAGGAGAACGAGGAAGAGACGGGGAGAGAAGAGGAAGAGGAGATAGAGGAAGAGACTCTGGTAAAAACCAGACATTGGGACTGAAACATCATCGGCCAAAGGGCCATTGAGAATGTCGCCAGGCAGTGCTGGGGCAACATCACCATGTGTCCCTCCATTAGTGGTCAGGGGGTCCTCCATCACCATGCCACCCTGTCCCTACAACATGGCACACATACTGACATTTTGGCATGCACTACATGCCGCGGTCAAATAGGACCAACCTGGGCAGCCCATGTTTGTTGTCATCTGGGATAATGTCAGTTTCCACCGTGCTGCTCTGCTCCTGGACTAATTCGCCAACCATGACCATTTCATGGTGCTGTACCTGCCCCCTTATTCCCTGTTCCTCAACCTGATAGAGGAATTATTTTCGGCATGGCGGTGGAAGGTCTATGACCACCTACCACATGCACGCGTGCCGCTCCTGCGAGCAATGGAGGAGAGATGTGGGGACATCGATGTGGGCTCGATCCACGGGTGGATACGCCATGCCCGGCGATATTTTCCCGTTGCCTGGCAAGGGAGAACATCGCCTGTGATGTGGACGAGGTGACGTGGCCCGACCCCAATCGACAGAGTTATCCCTGACTTGTAATGGGAGTTGTTTTACTACCTGTACAATGTATCACTGAGGCTTGGTTGCGGGAATAAAAACGGTTTAAAAACTACAAATGACAGAAGTGTCTTGAGTAAAGTTGACCAGTGTGTTGTGTCTGTTTGACTGTTTATTGTTTATGTGCATGTGTGTTAACTATCGATCAGAAGAGGGCCTTTTGAAGTCAGAGTGTTAAGTTTTGATTGCAGAATGGCAGTTTTGACATGGCAGTTCAATGTTAATCTTCAAGTGTTGTGTAAAGAATTCTTGTGTGTTGAGTTTTGACACAATGAGCAAAATTATGCATTTTGTGTGTTTTTGGAAAAAACTGTCAAAGGGAACAATTACAAAAATGTATAATTTGTCTATGTTCCTGAATCGCTTGAAGTATTTATTTGTCTCTCTCATCAGGCAGCTCTCATTTAGGGAGAGCCGGGATGAGCTAGCATGAGAGCTAAATCAATGTCTTAGTCGGTAGCTTAGTCGGCTCTGTGGTATCTTTTCTTACCCAAGTTGGTTTAGCCAAAGCCATGCCACTTTTTGGCTAGAGGCTTGTTCCAGCCTCACAAGTCTTTGTCATTGGTCATGTTAACAGTCAACAGCAAGAGACAGTGGTTGGATAGATTCTAAGAGCCTCAGCCAAGACCTAACCTGACACAATGCCAAGTGTTTGCTTTGTTTTTAGGTCATCATGATAAGATTAGTGAATAAACTCACTATTTACAAGGAAAAATATTATCATCCCCGAAAAAAACTTAAGTTACAGTTTTTCTCCATTAGTTTGGCTCATTTCTTGAAACAGAAATGACATTCTCAAAACAACATGGACAAACATCCAAATCACCTGGCAATTGTTCACAACAGAATTGAATTTTCTGAATCATGTCATCAAATTGCAAATGTCTTCGTACATGTCTCAATGTCTTAGTACATCATTTCAAATGATTAATTACAGGTAGGCTCCATTTAGCACAATTTCCAAGTGAATAGATCTTGTTGATCTAAACTGATTGTTGATTCTCAGTCTAATGGTTGTTCCCTCCAAAACGTGTCAGTGTCATTTCATTGTATAAGTCATTACATGCACAATAGTCTGTTCAACTGTCAAAATAAGTCAAGAACATTACAACCTTTCGCAGTGAAAAAAGGTATGTAGTCAGTCAATGATGGAATTATATGTTGTATAGGAAAGGACACTGTGCATAGAGAAAGAAATATATTTATTTACCTATTCATTAAGTGTGTGTGTGTGTGTGTGTGTGTGTGTAAGTCAGTTACTGTAATGGTTGTCCATTATTATAACCTTTTTACAATTACGCAGTGGTTCCCAAACCTTTTTGGCTTCAGTACCCACTTTACCTTATTTCTGAATCCAAGTAAGTATGGAACTATTGGATTTATCTGACTTTAAAATGTTGCCTAGAAACTGCAGCTTACTTTATGATGCTATTATCATTATGATCCTTATTTTGAAAAATATAACACACAATAAGAAAAAAGGTCAAATAGCTGCACTTAGTGCCTCCCATGTAAATCTATCTAATACTGTGTGTTTTACTCTAACATTTCAGTAAGTCTAGTCATTGACGATTTTCCCCCACCCCTTTTTGTCAAATACCCCTTGTAGTACCTCTGCATAGGGCAACATGTACCCCAGCTTTGGAACCACAGGGTGAGGACGGTGGCCAGGAGAGCGAGGACAGCGACCAGTGAAGAACTGTTAGTTGTGAAACTCCAGCTTTATTTACAGCACTGTAGGCATTACACAATGCCATAGGGACGAAGCATTTTGGGTGCACTGACTATTTAAATGAGAAAGAAATGTAGTTTTGACACATGAGTGAACTGTTTTGGGAGAGATGAGCTTTTACAGGTGAATCATTTTTTATTTTTATTTATTT
>JACXGM010001244.1:12766-47669 GCA_016801145.1 Umbra pygmaea
AGGACATCCAACAGTCATACATCATTCATTCATTTATAACTTAGAAAAGTGCACATAATGGTAACATACATATTGACAAAAAAAGAAAAAAAAGCATGATGACAAAGACATTGTTTATCTGCATCTATACTGCATTCAATTTAGTGAGGTAGAGTGTATGGATGATGAAGTGTGTGACACTTAAATGTGAGTGCATCTCACATCAGAATCATGGTGTTGTGCTAAACCCAGGTTATTTTGGCAAAAGCACCAAGAGTGTTGAAAACATCCGGTCTGTTTCAAGAAATGAGCCAAAGCAATTGAGAAGGATCTTTGCCATTTTTGTGGCACTGACTCTTTGTATGGGAAATGAATTTAGTTTTGAAGCATGAGTGAACAGTTTTGGGAAATATATGAGCTTTTGCAAGTGAGCTATAGTGTTGTGCTGAACTGTAAGACTGTTTTGCCAAAAGATCTTAGAGTTTTGAGAATGTCATTTCTGTTTCAAGAAATGAGCCAAACCAATGGAGAAAAACTGTAATATATGGTATATGTGTTGATAGGATACATAGCGTAAATTTTAGTAACATGTTTTTGTTTTATAGCTACACTTTATTGAGCCTGGAACACTTTTCACTTGATTTTGAGCTTGAGGCAGCAGGGAATTAACAAAGCAACCGGTTTGTTATCATATAAAGAATAACATGCATGCGGTGTGTCTTTAAAAAAAATGCTGCTGCTCTGTCCACACTAACGCATTAGTACTTTGTAAAATACATTCTAAATTACTTTAAAATTTTAATTTAAACTATATTTTAGCAGGAGAGTTAATGCTGAGATCAAAGGTATCTTTTGCAGATGAGCCCTGCATCAACACATTATATAAAAAATGAAAGAGGCGCACCCCCCAAAACAAAAACACAAAAAAAGTATAAAAAGATATTCTTCATGGAAATATTACTCTATCATCTATTTGAATTGTTTATTTATTTATTAATAATTCAATTGGGACAGCGCACATTAAGTAAACTTGAGGATCCCAGGGGGAGTAGGGATGGCTGTGACAGTTGGTGCGTTTGGAAAAAGTACATGTACATAAGTATTCACAGCCTCTGCTAAATACTTGTTGAATCACTTTTGGAAGCAATTACAGCCTCACACCTTTTTCAGTATGATACTACAAGCTTGGCATACTTATTTTTGGGCTCCTTCTCCTATTCTGTTTTGCAGGACTTCTTAAGCTCCATCAGATTGGATAGGGAGAGTCGGTGCAACAACCCATTTTCAATCGGGTTTAAGACTGGGCTCTGGCTGGGCCACTCAAGGACATTCACAGAGTTGTCCTTTAGCCACTCCTTTATTATCTTGGCTGTGTGCTTAGGGTTGTTGTCCTGTTGGAAGATGAACCTTTGCCCCAGCAGTCTGAGGTCCAGAGCGCTCTGGAGCAGGTTTTCAGCAAGGCTGTCTCTGTACATTGCTGCATTCATCTTTCCCTCAATTCTGACTAGTCTCCCAGTTCCTGCCGCTGAAAAACATGCCCACAGCATAATGCTGCCACCACCATGTTTCATTGTAGGGATGGTATTGGCCAGGTGATGAGATAGATAAAGATTGAATAGAGTTCAATTTTTGTTTCATCAGACCAGAAAATGTTGTATCTCATGCTCTGAGAGTCCTTCAGTTGCCTTTTAGTTATCTCCAGGTGGGCTATAATGTGCCTTTTGTCAGGTCTGGGCTCTAAATAATAGGTAGAGAATACAAACGCAGAACATGGTAAGTACAATAATGAATTTTATTGACAATAATGGCAATGAATGGTTTTGTTAGAAATGAGGGATATAGTAGGCTCAGTGTGAATAGGTAGAGATATGATCAGATACCAGGGGGGCACCGGTAGCGGATTATTGTCACAGGAAGGATCTGGAAACAGGAACACGGAGAACTGGAATTAGCACAAAGGCGAACCATAAGGGCAGAAATTAACAAAAGGCACAATTCTCAGATTGGCACTAGGAATGAGGCTTCAGGACTTCACGCACTGTATAGTACAATAATCCGGCGTTGGCTGACTGTCTTCTCCTCCCTAATAAAGGGAGAGAGACAATTAGCCCAGGTGTGGCAGAGGAACTGGTGCAGGTGATGATTGCTGATGGGACTGTTGTTCAGGGAGTGCCTTCACGGAGTGACAGGAAACGGGTGAAACCGGGAGCTGGAACAACAAACAAACACAAAACAAACCAGACACACACAACAGGGAACCAGAAGGGAGGGAAGGCACACAAAAAGAATGGGGAGACAGCTCAGGGGGGCGGAATCATGACACCCTTGACTGAGGAGAGGCTTCCATCTGGCGACTCTACCATACAGGCCTGATTGGTGGAGTGCTGCAGAGTTGGTTGTTCTTTTGGAATGGGTGTAATTTACAATAATATTTAATAGTAATAGTGAAGTTCCATATACACAGGTCAGGTCAGCATGGTTCGGTACATAGATAGCTCCCAAATGGCACAATACCAGGTTCCAAGGAGAGTCAGAAGACTTTGGCAAAAGGTACACAAGGGCATAATCCAAAAATGTAGTAAACAAGCAGAAACAAGTCAAAATACATTCAATACAGATCCAAAGATAGTGCTCAGCAAGTCAAATTAGACAAACAATACCTCACAAGGAACAGCACAAACAGACAGGACTATATACTAACAGTTAATAAGACACAGGTGTACAGAAATCATGTAATCTGGGCTTTAGGGATGCGTTCATGTGCTCCAGGGTGATTTTGAAGTACAGGTGTCCAGGGATGGGAATCTGTGTTGTGGGGTGTGTTCATGAGAGCTCAGGATTTTGGGAATTGCTGGTGTCCAGGGAGCAGGAACAACAAAAAGGGCATAAAATATTCCATGGTGATTACAGACTCAACAATCGTACATATCTACACATAAGACCTACACAGGAGCCCATAGTCCATACATATAAAGACTAAATACTTATGCAGACATAATTAAGGGAAAACACTGTAAACTACACAAGACATAACTCAAAGAATGAAAACAACACAGGACAGGACACAGGATACAGGGACATCGTTACAAAAACAGTGTAGCCATTTATGACAATGTTCACATCATTAACCATTGAACTGAACCATGTTTAAAAGAGACTACCAGGATATTTGGATTTGTGGCATGCATTCAAATGCTGTATTTTAAGAGGCAAACTTCACAAAGTTAAGTGCTTACATTCAAGCCCTCTACGTGCTTGAAATGTTGATGGAGTGTTCACATTTTCCAACGTTGATACTGTCCAACTAGAGTTTGAGCCTGTAGTACCCTTAATCAGTACAGTTATTATAAGATTACCAACATTTACACCACCACAAGGTCTAAGCTTCCTAGATGGTAAAACACTTACTAGTGAAGTTATGATGGAAAATATCTTATGAGGGCATGGACTGACTCATAATTTGCTGACAGCATTTTTGCACCTCTCTTGTTTGTATGTAAACCATCCCTCTTCAGAAATTGGGGTCTTTCCCAGAACAAATCAAAGTAGTCGATAAAGTCAAAGCCATGTTTGCAGCACTCTGATTTAAGCCAAACATGCACGTTTAGCAGCCTACTAACATGCCCATAGCCACGCCCAAACGTTGGAATCGAGTTCATTTTCTGTTTTGTTGCCAAATATAGACGCCTAAAATCTGATTTCAGGACTTCATACTGTTGCCGCCTAGTATTGTTTCAGTACGTACCACGAAACTGCTTACCTCAGAATGCTGTCCCAGTACCTCAGGAATCTTACACTCGATCTCAAGCACCTGCGCACCCAGAAAACACAGCTCGAAAGTCAACTAAGCAGACATCGCAGACAATAGAGCTCCCAAGACCACAGTCTCACATTCTTCGGCCAAGAGGCATTGTGTTTGGGCAACTCATGAGGTAGGCACTTTAATGCCAGGAAAGCACGTACACAGAGCAGACACTTTTACCCAGAGCGACTTACATTAAGTTCAGGGACATCCCCTTCGGAGCAACTTAGGGTTAAGTGCCTTGCCCAAGGACACAATGACAGTTGGCACAGTCAGGAATCGAACCAGCAAACTTCTGACTACCTAACCACACAACATACATTTTATTTGCTCACACACATTGATGTAAAAAAATGCAGGCTTATTTTTTTACGTAATTTTCATTAGTTTCATAACACAACGTACTGTTTTGTTGAAAAAAAAAATGTGTGGAAAAAATGAAGAACTATAGATTGCTGCACTCCTATAAGTATATAAGAGAAGCAGAGCTTGGTTGCGTTCACAAATCACAATAGTGCATCCGTGCAAAGATTAATTTGACTGAAAGACAGAAAGAGGAAAATGACACAGAATGATGAATCCGGCTGTAACTCAGTCAGGGAGTCACATGTGTGACTGGATCTGTGATTTAAAAATTAGATTTTTTACTTCTGTGTTACAGCTCTGAAATGAACACATTCTAAATTGTAATGAATAGCCATTGTTATAGCTATCCATCATGTCACATAGAAAATGAGGACCACATGTCATCAGTCAAACCTGTGTTACTCTATGGTCCATCTCCCTAAATGGCACCATGAGCACGTTGTAGTGCGCAGAGCCCAATGGGCTGCTAAAAGTCATGCACTAGGTAAGGAAATAGCATGGAATTTAGGACACAGGCAGTGATCCTCAGCTTAGTAATGAATACAGTTACTATTTATCACCTACTCTCTGACCAAATGTCATCAAGTAATTTGATATAGGAACGTGCAAAGAAAACTCTGTCTTGGAGGTATTGTTTAACTGTGACAAATTGACTGGCTTTAGGACTTAGAGCGTGGGAGCAAACTAACGCATTGTGTTTTTGGCATGTGGCACATACATAGCTGAACACCTAAGTCCATGCCAGAGTTTATAGTTATATGCATTGATATCTGTACTGTATGATCATTTATTAACAAATGAATAAACGTCCACTAGTGGTCTTCTTTGGAAAACCTACATTGTTGACTTTTATAGCCACCAGAGAGTTTAATTGAATGACCGTAACAGAATGTCAGTAACAACATGAGAGTAACAGAGTGACAATTAAAGAATGACAGTAACAGAATGTCAGTAACAACATGAGAGTAACAGAGTGACAATTAAAGAATGACAGTAACAGAATGTCAGTAACAACATGAGAGTAACAGAGTGACAATTAAAGAATGACAGTAACAGAATGAAAGTAACAACATGAAAGTAACAGAGTGACAATTAAAGAATGACAGTAACATAATGTCAGTAACAACATGAGAGTAACAGAGTGACAATTAAAAAATGACAGTAACAGAATGAAAGTAACAACATGAGAGTAACAGAGTGACAATAAAAGAATGATGGTAACAGAATGTCAGTAACAACATGAGAGTAACAGAGTGACAATTAAAGAATGACAGTAACAGAATGTCAGTAACAACATGAGAGTAACAGAGTGACAATTAAAGAATGACAGTAACAGAATGAAAGTAACAACATGAGAGTAACAGAGTGACAATAAAAGATTGACAGTAACAGAACGTCAGTAACAACATGAGAGTAACAGAGTGACAATAAAAGAATGACAGTAACAGAATGTCAGTAACAACATGAGAATAACAGAGTGACCATTAAAGAATGACAGTAACAGAATGTCAGTAACAACATGAGAGTAACAGAGTGACAATTAAAGAATGACAGTAACAGAATGTCAGTAACAACATGAGAGTAACAGAGTGACAATTAAAGAATGACAGTAACAGAATGAAAGTAATTGAATGACAATAGCAAAATGACAGTAACCAAACAGCAGTAGATGAATGATATCAGAATGACAGTAATAGGATGACAGTAACATAATTACATAATTGTTCCCTGATCTGAATTTATTAACTTTTATGTATATGTCGTGGTACGCTAAAATTATGCACCAACGTATAATGTGATATCCTACTTCATATGCTTCTAAATTGTTCAGGCTCCTTTTGGATGGAAATTACCAGTACAAGCTGAGCATTTTCCAAACATCCATCAGATAGGCTATCATGGACAGGAAAAAGGACACAAATGGCATTACATTTAATATTTTACTAGCAAAACATCAACTTGCCTTTGTTGACTTGTATTATTCTTTGTTGTCATGGAAAATGCAGCATGGTGTCAGGTAATTCGACCATGTTGTCCTCTGACTTTAACACTAGTTTAGAAACCACCTCCAATTCTTGTCTCCAACGACCTGCTGAAGGGTCGGATGTAGTCAATCTGTGAATAAATATTACCTTTACGGCCACTCATATATGGAAGTAAATCACTGAAGGCTTAAGCTGTCCTCAGTGTGTGTGTGAGTGTGTTTTGGGTGAGGAAGTAGATTGAGACAGCTGTTTTAAACATCCCCTCAGTCGGATTTCTCCATGCTCCCTTTAAGGAAATAAAACCTGTTCCCAGAAAACCGGAAAGCATTTGTCCAGCTAAAGTAAAAACATTGCATGAGTCATTTTCATATATTTGTTCTTGCTCTGTGAAGGTTTTACGCAAGGGCTAAGGAAGAAAGTAACTGGATGGTGTACCACAGCACTGATGTTCCTACCACATTTAGCTGGGGAGGCACTGCAGCTTATCTCACAATAACAAACATCTCAGACTTCTTCATTTCCTGGTGCACCCTTCACATCACACAGTCCCAGATAGGAACATACTGCAGCTGACGATAACATTCTGAGAGCCAGATAATTCTTTATTGCTGTGTCTTTGCCTTGCTGGAGGAAATTGACATCAGGCTTTTGGCAGCATGGGTTTGTGTCTGTCATCAGGGATGATGAGGAAACAATGTTGTCTTAGTGATCAGGGCGAGCAGTAGAACACACTTCCAGTGTTATTAAAAGTGTGACGATCACACACACATACACTTTAGCTGACCTTTAGCCAGAATTAACTTACCATGCACTCTACAAAAGGGTTCTAGGTATTGTTTCATTGGCTCTGAAGGTTCCAGGTGAAAACATTAACAGCTAAATAATCTTCCAATTACACAAAAGGTTATTGAAGTTTCCATGTTACCTCAGACATTGTTGTCTGTGGTGGTACAGGGGATAGAAAATTGGTCTTTTGTTCCACTGGCCTAGGTTCAATACCACATGCAACATTTAAGAAAACAATGTTTACACATGAATTTCAAATATAGACAGCCAGTATGTCCTGATTGATTCATTAAGCAATCACTGGTTGGAGCTGTTCAATCCCTCCCAAAGATGTTAAATGGATACTGTTTCTGATGGTTCCAGGAATAACTCTTATTTATTTAATTAATGCAGAGGCAAAAACTGTTCTTTGAAAAGTAATGTTGCCGTGTCAAGATATGTATCTTTCAATGCAAAGTCTGATCAAAGACCCAGTATAGCTTTTTTATCACTTTCTAGAAGCATGTAAGACTTTCTGCCAAGGTTGAGGATTTGATTCCCACAGGAGCCGGAGTGGCTGCTATTATGTAAATGTAAAAACAGATTGATCATTAAGGCGGGTGGTTCCCAATAGGCCTGCACGATTAATCATTATAAAATCGCGATCTCGATTCACCCTGATCCCGATTTAATTTTAAATGACTTCAATTTTAATACATTTTTTTTGCACAGACACATATCCATTACAGTTAAAAATTGCACAGTGTCACCCTCTCAGAGTGCAAAGAACCTTGGCGTGACCCTGGGGGATACCTTGTATTTCTCTGCTAACATCAAGCCTGTGACTTGTTCCTGCAGGTTAATGCTCTATAACATTTGTAAAGTAAGACCTTACATCACCCAGGAAGCAGCACAGGTTGTCATCTAGGCATCATCATTTGCATCTGAAATAGTGCAACTCAGACGTGGTAGGACTCATGGCATGTGCTACCAAACCGCTACAACTCATTTAGAACGCAGCGGCCCACCTAGTGTGCCACCTTCTTAAGTTCTCCCATGTCACCCCACTAATACGCACACTTAAATGTATCAACTTCAACCACACCTGTTGTCTTTTAAACATGTTCGTTTGTATGATCACTTTTCCAGAACTGATTTTGCCCATTCATTGTTTCAAATATTGAAGGTTCTAACTACAATTTGTAATTGTTTCACATAGTTTCTATTAAATGTATGCACTTACTGTAAATTGCTCTGGATTAGAGCATCTGCTAAATGACTAAAATGTAAAATGTAAGTAAAATGTAAATCTATCACGGTACCACAGAAGGACATGTTCACTTGACCAAATTGCAGATGCTTATTCTTCATGTGACTGATTACCAGCCAATCAGAATTGTATACTGGAGAAGAACTGTTTAAAAGAATTTAGAACAACCTTTGAAACATATTAATCAAGTGGCCACCCCCGAAACTAAAGAAATGTAGCCAGAATAAATTAATGATATAGATGCATGCTCCATGACCGATCAATACCTGCACCTGCCTGTCTGACTACCATCACCACTTTGGACGGGTCTGAACTAGAATACTAGAATACCTACAAGTACCTAAGTTTCTGGTTAGACTGTTCACTCTCCTTCTAGACCCACAATACCAACTCCGATTGAAATTAAATCTAGGATGGGCTTCCTATTCTGCAACAAGCCCCTCCTTCACTCATGCTGACAAAAGCCCTGGTAAAAATGACCATCCTAACTATACTAGACTTTGGTCATGTCATTGGCAGAACAGCCTCAAACTCCCTACTGAGAATTATGTTTTGTAGTATAGCACAGTGCCATCTGTTTTGTCACCAACGCCGCATTTAACACCCACCACTGCAACCTCTATGCACTAGTTGGTTGGCCCTCGTTAAACAATCTGTAGCTAACTCACTGGTATCAACTCATCTACAAGTACTCACTTAGCAAAACTCTACTGTACTTTAAAGAACTATTGACAGAGCTACTGAGCTCTCCTCCCTCATTCACACCTTGTCTTCGCCCATTTATGTCCCAGTGTCTTTGTCATGCCCCGTGGCATATTTAGCACATATTTATCTACACAGTCATTTTGTTTTACATTATTTGCAAAATTACATTTGCACAGTTTTGCTCAACTGCTTCCTATTTTATTGTTATCGCACTGCTGCTTTGCATGCTGACCTATGTACTGCTGTAATTTAGACTTCCTTCGCACAATCTGTATATATAAATCCTACTATTTAATCTAAGTATTTTGCAAGCTGTATTGTTGTCCTTTTGTATACTTCATGTATAACTTTACTGTGTTGTCTTGCACCATTGATCTTTATCTTGGCAAGGTTGCCGTTGCAAAAGAGAATCTGTTCTCAATCAGCCTACCTAATGTTGAATTTGTTTATTTTGCCGGGGGAATAATCCAGCAGTGACATTTTGTACATACTAAGCTCTCTTTGCCATGACTAGAGGTTCTAATGATGATTGTCACTGGCGTGAGCCAAGCCAGTAAGAACAATGCCTGCCGTCTTGAATGACAGAAATATTTTATTACATTACCAAATTCCAACAAACACAAAAATCATAAACCAGTATTGGTGTAGATCATCAATCCTCTCCAACTCAGCTGGATGAAATCCCATTGCACAGAGGCTGAGACTCCCAGAGGAAATGGATCAGATTGTTTTGAACAGTTTTGGACATTTCTAATTAGCTGAGTACAGAGAGGAGCGCATCAGCATGGGCAGTGCGAAAAGCACTGGTGATTCAGAAGGGAATAAGTACTGCAGCCCGTCCTCAATCCTGACTGGTTTGGGTTGAGGACATGGTTCAGAGAGTGATATCTAGAGATCTGCTCAGAGGAAACACAGTCAAATGTTTTGGTGAAGAAACAGAAGGGATACCGGCTTGTAGTTTTGACATCTGAGGGGTCAAGTGGTGCTTTCGAGTTGTCAACTTGAAACTGAATACCATCAAGATTTGGGATTTACACAGCCAAGAATAAAATAAATCCAAACTGTTGCTGCCATCAAATCAAGAGTCTTATTCCAGGCATTTCCCAAATCCCTCTGTTACTCAACTTGTGATCTGTGTCCCAAATAGAACCATGTTCACAATAAAGTGCCCTTTCTTTGACCAGGGCCCATTGGTGATGGTACACTACATAGGGAATACGGTGCCAAAGAATGACATTTGGAACATAATGCTAAATATCAACGGAGGCATGAACTGCAAACGATGACCAACTTGCATGCACTCGACTCACGCAAAGCAACGGAAACTTGGACGATGAATTACTATGAGACATAATGATAAACACTCTCATGCAAAAAGATGTGAAGCCAAGGAGGAGTTTCTGGCCACTAAAGTATTTCTCTCCAGCCAAATGGCTTTTGAACACTGGGAAACGGCAAAAGGCACAAACATTCAGCAAATAAACACAGAATAGTAAGACCACACTAAATAAATCAACACTTACATAAAAAGCCATTATGAGGCGCAGTAAATCCACTGCAAACTTATATGTAAAGATCTACCCAGAAAATGATGGGTTTATGGCCTTCAGGACAAGTATAGCACAGAAACTCACACACAAGTAGCCTCATCTGTTTAGATAAATAAATCATCTGACCGATCTATGCCTCACACCACTGGCAGGCCAGGCTCCTGGCACAGGCAAACAAGGCGGTCGCCAAGGGCACCAAGAGATTCAAAATTATGCGCAGCAAAACAGTTTGCTTTGTTGCCGGCGCACCAAATGAAATCAAGTGCCATACTCTCTTTTTTGTAGGTCAAGCGCACTACACTCAACAACTCTAGCAGGGGATGGGCAATGTGTAAAACTTACCGGCAAACCAATATAATTCTATTAAAAGCACACTCCCTCACAAGCCGCGCTCGTCTCTGTACCTGACTGGGTAGTAGTTTGAGCGCTGGGTTGACTGTTAGCCACTCAGCAGGCAACAATGCAATCACAGACGATGACACATCAGTGAATCTGTCAGATGCAAAGGGGATAAGATAGAAACGAAGAGGGGAAGAAATCTCAAAACAGGTAATGTTGTACATTGTATTCTTGACCATTTTGCAGACTCTTCAAATATTAGAATGCTATTTCTACTGAGTTGTGGTTGTTTCACCACCTGTTTCACTTCTCTTAACCTCTTAAGGATCGGGCTCTGATTGTGAAATTCTGCCAAAAATCATACCCAACGTTAACCTCTTGTTACATTGGATGGACCTGAATCAAGGAGAAACATATGGTTTCACTTACTGAAAATTGCTCTGAATAAGAGCATATGCTAAATTACAAAAATGTTAATGTTTAGACTTGATAATAATCAGTGTTGTTTTAAAACTTAGCTAAAACGTTTTGTTAAAAGCAGCTAGATTTTACTGTAAGTATCTGTAGTTATATTGCCACTATATAAGTTTAGAAAAGTTATGCAGTGTTTTATTATGGCTGCATCTGCCTGTGTTGATTGGCCTAAACCATTTCAATTGTAATATTGTCATCTGTTTACTAGTTCTACATTTACCAATTACATCTTATGCAAGTGATACTGTAAATTTTCAAAAACATTGGCAAAACCAACACAACTGAATGGTAATGCATTCTAATCTATGTATTAGTTGTTATTATACAAATAATGGTGAAAGACAAATGGTAGGGTGGCAGTGTAACTATTTTCAGGACAGTTTTTGTAATCAGATGTTGCACTGCAGTTTATGCTGTATCAGGCCAACTGAATGCTACTGCTCTACCATAGTATAGATAACACATCTGGAAAGTATTCACAGCGCTTCACTTTTTCCACATTTTCTTGTTACACCCTTATTCCAAAATGGATTAAATTAATTATTTCCCTCAAAATTCTACAATCAATACCCCTTAATGACAATGTGAAAAAAGTGTGTTTGAAATCTTAGCAAATGTATTAAAACTTAAAAAGCACATGTACATAAGTATTCACAGCCTTTGACATGACACAAAAACTTTAGCTCAGGTGCATCCTGTTTCCACTGATCATCCATGAGATTTTTCCACAACCTGATTAGAGTCCACCTGTGGTAAATTCAGTTGATTGGGCATTATTTGGAAAGGCACACCTGTCTATATAAGGTCCCATGGTTACTTGCACCATGCGCTTCACGCCATGCGCTTAGATTGTTAAAATAGGGCCATATGGTCTGAATGGAAAGCATCATGTCTGGAGGAAACCAGGTACCACTCATCACCTGGTCAATGCCATCCCTACAGTGAAACAGCATGGTGGTGGAAGCATCATGCTGTGGGCATGTTTTTCAGCAGCTGGGAGACTAGTGAGGATCGAGGGAAAGATTAATACAGCAATGTACAGAGACATCTTTGCTGAAAACCTGCTCCAGAGCACTCTGGACCTCAGACTGGGGTGAAGGTTCATTTTCCAACAGAACAACGACCCTAAGCACACAGCAAAGATAACAAATGTGTGGCTACAGGACAACTATATGAATGTCCTTGAGTGGCCCAGCCAGAGCCCAGACTTGAACCCGATTGAACATCTCTAGAGAGATCTGAAAATGTCCCATCCAAACTGATTAAGCTTGAGAGGTCCTGCAAACAAAAAGGGAGAAACTGCCCAAAAATAAGTGTGCTAAGCTTGTAGCATCACATTCAAAAATACTGACAGACAGACACCCATCGTATAAGAAAGAGATCACCATCCTAGACAGACATATACCAATCATATTAGACAGATCCCCATCATAGACAGACAGATGCCAATCATATTAGACAGAGATCTCCATCATAGACACACAGATACCCATCATATTAGAAAGAGATCTCCATCATAGGCAGACAGATACCAATCATATTAGACGGAGATCTCCATTATAGACAACAGATACCCATATTAGACAGATCTCCAACATAGACAGACAGATACATATCCTATTAGACAGAGATCTACAGACAACAGATACCCAACATATTAGACATATCTCCTTCATAGACATACATAAAATCATGTAAAAATACATAGCCATCTTTACATTTTTGCATATTCATAAAGTGATCATGAGTTTGCAGTTATTCAACCAGATTTATTGGTTACATTACACAGACTAAGTAGTCTTTTTTCATGTCCTTTCCTTTCACCTCTCCCATGACATCCCCATTCTACTCTGGATCCCTCTTAATTACCCCCAACGCTATGTGCTTCACATTCATACAAAATGCCCATTCATGGTGACCAGGTATGTAAGGCTCATGGTCAGTTTTCACAATCAAAAATGGTGGTCGCAGGATATGTTCTTAGCCAGCTATCCCTAGTCCCTAGTCACATTTTTTCCACCACACTACCTATCGTATTATACAGATCTCTATCATCAACAGATCACCATCATTTTATCCAGATCTCCCTAATTACACTGAGCCCCATCATCATATTACTATTGATCCTAATATGATTAGCCTGTTGAGGCAACACTTAAAGATACCCAGTAAAGAAACACACTAGAAGGAATAAGTTGCCATATGGCATAAACTGCATAAACTGTCTGTCTTTAAATACTGAACAAGGCAAGCAAGTCCCAATGTACATGCCCACACACACACATATGTACATTCCCAAACTAGAGTGATTGATAACTTCTGGTTTGTGCTGCTGAAAATAGGATGTTCAAACTAATTTATTTTATGCTGAGTGTAACAACAGACAGTATATAGTTTACTTCTAGATGTCATCAGGGATGTTTTTGAAGAAACTATTTTTTTAAACCTTTATTTTCTGGAATTATAATATGTTTTTAATTTGTGCATAATTTATCAGTATAGAATCACTATCATAACTATGTTAGCTATGAAATTCCAAGTTGATTGTCCACAGCCTTAGAGCTTTGAAGTCTTTTTTATACTAAACCATTCGATGAACACACCACACACAACCTATTAAAAAACACTTTTCGGGAATTCTACTTAATATGTAATAAACAAAACAAAGATTAATATACCTTAAAATAGCAGTATGCCTTTATCCAGGGTGAGATTAGGAACATATTGTTGGCAAATGTTTCTTTCTTGTTCTCCTTTGTCTACTGTCGAGTAGAGACGTGCCTCTTCAACTCTTTTGTTCTTGAAACTACAAAACACTTCACATCATATTGGTTTTAATTATTAGCCTGGTCTTGTGTGGAAGAAATCAAGGAGAAAAATACATTATGTTCTATATGTAGTTCACTACCTTTGACCAGGGATAATCAAGCTTATAGGTGAAACATTTGGGATGCTAGTCAACCACCAATCACAAGACCAAAACCAAAATGTCAAAAAAAACATTGAATGAGAGCTGAGAGAAAAACAAGAACAAAGTAATTTTGCTTTATAGTGTTTTATTCAAACAACCAGTTAAAACATCCGCTTCTTTGGTGTGACAAGCCAGTCATAATGGTAATGACTTCAGTATGTACAGTAATGTGTTCTGTGTGTTTGAATCTGTCTCACTGTTTGTCTGTCACTTTGTATCTGTTTCTGTTTGTTTATCTGCCTGTCTATTTTGTCTGTCTGCCTGTCTATTTTGTCTGTCTGTCTGTCTATTTTGTCTGTCTGTCTGTCTGTCTGTCTGTCTGTCTGTCTGTCTGTCTGTCTGTCTGTCTGTCTGTCTGTCTGTCTGTCTGTCTGTCTGTCTGTCTGTCTACTGTCGAGTAGTCTGGGAGGCCTTCTAAGCCTTTTACACCGGGTCCTACTTTAGACCCACGTCTAGTTATTTGGGGGGGGTTATGCAAATGCTAGGCTGCCTGTTTGAATCTTTTTCTGGATTCAAAGAAGGTTGCCTGTTGCTCTTCAGTCACTATAAACAGGACCATGTTTAATTTTTAAAGTCTGTCTCTTGGAATGATGGAGCATTTCCTCTGGATTACTGGATAGAGTTCTAGAGTTCTCCTGAACAGGAGTTCCAAAGGGATATCAATTACCAAATATTTTAGGCCTCATTTTCCTAAAATATGATTTCTGTGGGTTCAACCCTGCAAACAAATATGATACATGGGTGGAAACACACGTATGCATACACATGCACACACTGGAATAGTAAAGTTAAGTAACAGCACCCCGTGGGGTCTCATAATATTACACATTCTAGGTTTCATTGCATATTCCTTCAAAGCATTCTAGTGTTCAGCCGTATCATCAGGACCAATCTGCCTCTGTTCAGCTGTAAATAAGGAGACAGGACTGTTAGCTGACTACAAATGGTCCTAAATCCCTTATTCCCACTATAATGCACTACCTACCTCATGTGCCTTCATACAATTATGTGACATTTGAAGGGAGTAGGGTGATATTTGAGACACGGTCACGGTGGTCTGAATCCAAAATGGTCTCCTTTTAGATCTCCTGGGTGGCCTGAATTGCCTCAGTTTCTTCGACTGTGCCCAGTTTGTTATGGATAGATTATGAAGGGCTGTAGGCTATTGGGAGTCACTTAAATCTGAGGAGATGGGAATATTAGTAAAGGGATGACCAGAACCCTTACATTGATAATCAGTAACACAGCATGCAAGGCAAATTCTATTTCCTTTCACATCAAGTGTCCCAACACCCCATTTTCATATCAGGCCACCCAACATGGATCCTGACCCTTAGTTTGGGAATTACAATCAATATAAAAAACGAACAATCAGACATTTAAAATAATGAACAGTTACCAAAATATCAAGCTGAGGATTGTTTTGCATACAATTACATAAAAAGTAGTACACGAAAGCAGGTTTACTCAATTCCGAAAAACGTGTGGTTCCTTTAGGGCTAGGCAGTCTTAAAGTTAGTGTGAAAGGCCTGGCGGTTCTATTGATAATGCCAGAGCATATTGATGCCATCAGGTGAGGTGCCCTGTGGCTATGCATAATGTTGTGCCTGCTGTGTTTTTTTCTAAATGGAAGCCCTGACAGTTACCCTTGGTACATAGGCAAATCTACTATGGTTAGAATAATTTCCCGTGTGCATCCTACATATGGTATTGGTAGCACATTGGGTAAAATAAGACAGGCCTATTTCTTTTTGCTTTGTGACTCAGACTTTGTCCACTTGCTATCAGACTTTGATAGCATGATTAGGCTATCAAAAGCAAAATTGTTTCCTTGCAATTGACAGACGTTGGTGTGGTGTCTCGTGGTCAAATCTGTTGCACTATTTTGTGTTCTAACGATCTAAGAAAGGCCAGCAATGCCTGACACACTAGAAGTGAACATGTACTATTTTTTTACTGCATTTGAATGTGATATTGAGCTCATGACATTAGCAACATCTAACTTGCAACTTTTCACTGTCTCTATCAGAGTAGCCTGCCACTGCCTGTACATATTCAAATAATCACATTTAAAATTGACTTGGCCTATCCATGTTTTTTAGGCCCAACCAAGCCTCAGATCCTGGCCCTGTGCCTGCATCACATCACCTTAAAGTGCTTGAAATGAGAATGAAAAGACACTGTGAACAATGAATTCACATTCAATATCCTCTCTTGCAATGCACCGAGGGAAAAACCTCCTCGCATGCCTTATCCAACCTTGACATTGCTCTGCACCTTGTCTTGGGCAGCAGCTGTCATTGCATTCAGCAAGGTCATCTGGTCATAAGGACGTTGATCATAGACTTTCCACCTCCAAGCACTGAAGAACTCCTCTATGGGATTCAAAATGGGGAATATGCTGGAAGGAACTGCATCATCATCCGAGGGTGTACTGCAAACCACTCATTGACAAGGCGAGAGTGGTGGAACGCCACATTATCCCAGATAATGACGAAGAGTGGCATGCCAGGCCTCAACAGCCCTCTCTCCTCAGGTGGAATCAGCCTGTCATGAAGTGCATCCAGAAATGTTATGAGGCACTCTGTGTTGTATGGGCCAATAGTGGGAATATGGCATAGAACACCATCATTGGAGATGGCAGCACACATGGTTATGTTGGCTCCCCTCTGTCCTGGAACTGTGATGGTGGCCCTAAACCCAATGAGGTTCCTTCCACGTCGCCTCACTTTACAGAGATTGAAGCCAGCTTCATCAACATAAATGAAGACATGATGTGGCCCCTCAGCTTCAAGCTCCATTATTCTCTAAGTAAAAAAGGCAAAATTACAATAAAATGTGACTCCAGTTGACTCTAACTTCATGATATGACAAGGCATTACAGTATACTGTAGTAATGTTTCCTTACCTCCACATATTGGCATCTGGCCTCCTTCACAACGTCAGAGTTCCTTTGAAATGGAACTGTATAGAGCTGCTTCATGGCCATATGGTTCCTTCTTAGAATGCGGTCAATGGTGGTCATGCTCACGTTGTTGATGCCCCTAAACATGTCCGGATTTGTAATCACTGCTGCCCTGATATCACCCAGCCTTATGGCATTGTTTGGCAGCCATGTTCACAATGGCTGCCTCCTGCTCAGCACTAAACATTCTCCCTCTACCACCAGAGACTCGGACCCCTCTTCCTCTGACCCCTCTACCTCTTCCTCTCACTCTCATCTGCCGTCTTCCATCCATGTTTGCAACAAACAATACAGACTCTGCACCTTTTAAAGCCTGCAGACTGATTTCTAATTGAATATTTGTGTGAAGGAGTGTCAAACAGGTGCTTCAGTGATTTCATACTGATGTAGGTGGTTTCTAATAGTTAGAAACAGATGGTTTCTGTTTGGTTACCATAGCTAAAGCAATGGAGTTTGTACTGCTTGAATGACATCCGTGTTAACTGTTCTGCAAAAGGGTGGAGACAATGTGTCAATCCAATGAGAAAGGGTTAACTCTTTTGCAAGAGGTGTATTTTGCTCTGCTGAGACAGTGATGATGAAAACCAAGTGGATCCCAGTTCCTTTCAGCAGGTCAAAGCAATCAAGAAAAACTGTAACATACTGTAGTATGCCTATAGGCTGTGGCTACAACTATTTTGGTGAAAATAGTAAAATAGACTGGTACCCTAGTTGGACACTCTATCTGGACTGTCTGGATGAAATTGAGAAAGTATGCAACAGAATTAGTTAAGCAGTCATTTACACAAATATGTCTGTACGTCTAATGGCTAAAGATCCAGCATCTCCTCTACTGACAAATTTAAGCATAACATCTGTAAATTATACATAACAATATTATTATTAATTTTATCAGCTGAATCAGGCCCATTCAAACTGTCCCCCCACCAGATTTCCCTTTATACATGTTCAACTATGAAATATGATTCATACTGTGGTTTGACTGAATACTAGATCATTATTTACTGAGATATGTGCATCTATATTGCCCTAGCATACCCAGCAAATGGACATGTTAATTTCAATGTAGAAATCAATAGTCAATTTCAATCTATTGCTTTGCTTTCCATCTTGTATTAGTCCGGAGTTGTAACACAAACTCGACCGAAAGGCTAATCATTGTCTTGTTTTAAAATGATGTACACCTATACCTTTACCTATTCATGAGTAGTGTCATCATGCCCAAATAATGCCTGGACTGGTCCCCACAGAGGTTGCTGCTGGAAATCACAAGTTTAATTTTGTGCAAGCGCACATGAATACATGTTCACGCGCAACACATTTATCTTTTCCGAGCTGCATTTTATTAACACAGTTGCCCGTTGGCATTTATCGAACATAATAAGTAGTTGTATTTCACTCTCACTTTTGTCAAGTCACAAATACCCGCCTGAGCAAGCAAGGTACACATACAAACCAAGGGATGGACTGCACAGCTCTACCTGCTAATGATAAAAAGACGGATGGATTAGAGAGTAAACTAGTAAAGTTACTTTTATTTCCTGACCTCAAACTTGGAGAGGGGAGAGAACAAACGTTCCCGCAGTTCACCCTCTTTATTTTCTATCTTTTCCTGACAAGAAGGATAGGCTAGCTCTCAAGGAAGCCTCATTTCTTCAGAATTAAAATATGGATTAGATCTATTTCATACCCTTATCCTCCTATCTGCTAGAGGTAAAAACACATGTGAAATACTCTAGTGCATGTTCAAAATCTGTTATGGTAGCAATACAGTCACGGTCACAACAATCTTGTTAAAAAGCTCAATTAATTTCCTTGCTGATTGGCCCTGGGAACATGACTAAGAATTGCCTTTGAAACTCCTTTCAATACAAGCTTGTTTTAATCCAGTGTTGTTCAAAGAAGTATAAACAAATTACTCAAATTCAAAGCGTAAAGGTGAAAGGCACAACGAACCGATTGTAAGGCTTGTGCTCACCTGACATTCTGTTTACCACTGATTGCTAGCTTACGTCATGCTGTTTTTGGTACAACCAACTGTTAGTGATCAGCCATTCCTCTGGTAGACTCGCCACAAGAATCCAGATGCTACTCCTGAGGAAGGTTCTAATTGCTTTCACATCTGAACGCTGACAAAAAAGGTGTCAAACGCAGGGAGATATTCATTAGTTCTCATACAGAGGTGCACAAAAGTGCATACCCCTGGAAAAATGTTAATAAAAGTACAATTTTTAAACAAAACATGACTGAGCAGGCAAAATAATTAGTTATTTTTTCTCATGGGATTCATGGTCGACTGTAGGTCATAACAGAATGGCACAATCATAAAACAAAACATGACAACAACGACAATAGTGAAATTTCCTCTATTCAAAAGTGAGATGCCACAAGTTAGTGTAATACATTAGTGTAGATTACATAATAGATCCTCAGTAAGACCCTATTGACCAGGTAAAAGAAGTTCATAACTTACAAGTGATCTATGAAAAACTTAATTCTTGTCAGATATTGTCAAAATCAATGCCAACTTTTCACAATGTCTGCTAGGGTATACAAACTTATAGGCACAACTGTATCTAGCATTTTAGAATGATGTCAATCCACATTTGTTGATAATTATATGAATTGTTTGTGATTCCTTTTGTGGCTTTAAATCACTGCGTGGGAGTTGTCAGTTTCACTTCCTCAACTTGCGACATCTGTGGCATTGTGCTGTGTGATGAAACTGCACATGTTCGAGTGGCCTTTTATTCTGGCCAGCCTAAGGCACACCTGTGCAATAATCATGCTGTCTAATCAGCATCTTGATATGCCCCACCTGTGAGGTAGATGGATTATCTCGGCAAAGTAGAAGTGCTCACTAACACAGATTTAGACAGATTTGTGAACAATATATGAGAGAAATTGTGTATATACAAAAAGTCTTAGCTCTTTTAGTTCAGGTAATGATAATTGGGGACAAAAACCCTGCTCAACACTTTGTTGAAGCACCTTTGGCAACAATTACAGCCTCAAGTCTGTTTGAGTTTGGTGCTACAAGCTTGGCACACCTATTTTTTTATTGTAAAAACATGCCCAGAGCATGATGCAGCCACCAGGGATGGTATAGGCCAGGTGATGAGCGGTGCCTGCTTTCCTCCAGACATGATGCTTGCCATTCAGGCCATAGTGTTCAATCTTTGTTTCATCAGACCAGAGAATTTTGTTTCTAATGGTCTGAGAGTGCATCAGATGCCTTTTGGCAAACTCCAGGCGGGTTCTCATGTGCCTTTTACTGAGGAGTGGCTTCCGTCTGGCGTGACATTTCACAGAGAAATGTTGGAGATCAGTCAGTGTGACCATTGGGTTCTTGGTCACCTTTCTGACTAAGGCCCTTCTCCCCTGATCGGTCAGTTCGGCCAGGCAGACAGCTTTAGGAAGATTCCTGCTGGTTCCAAACTTCTTCCATTTAAGGATGATGGAGGCCACTGTGCTCATTAGGACCTTCAATGCTGCAGATATCTTTCTGTACCCTTCCCCGGATCTGTGCCTTGATACAATCCTGTCTCGGAGGTCTACAGACAACTCTTTGGACTTCATGGCTTGGTTTGTGCTCTGACATGCACTGTTAACTGTCAGACCTAATGTAGACAGGTGTGTGCCTTTCCAAATCATGTCCAATCAACTGAATTTACCACAGGTGGACTCCAATCAGGTTGTGGAAACATCTGAAGGATGATCAGTGGAAACCATAGACTGTAAAAAATATGGACAGCGTAACAGTGACGTCACCCATTGGTTACTGAAAAGCGGTTTTGAAGCTTAATGTGGGCAGAGACGGTAGTCGCCATCTTGGTAGCTCGTCACTCGACGTCACTCTCGGATAACCAAAAATGGTCAAAGAGGTGGAGCGTGGGTGGAGCTGAGGTGCCTGGTGGCCATGCTCACCGAAGTGAGACATTACCAAGTTAGTAAAGGCTAAGAAGCTAAGCTAAATGCAACCAGTATGCTACTTAGCATTGCTAGCGGTTGCTAGTTGGCTGTTGCCAATCACCATAACGTTGTGTAATTTTGCGTGAAAATATTTGTAAGACGATGGAACCCTCAGGTTATATTTATGTTCATGACAAAATGTTTAATTCACGGTTAATGTTCTAATAAATAAAAATAACAACTCAAGTAAGTCTGTCAATAATTTCATGAATATACATGTAAAAAACCTCAAGAGTACTCATTGAAGGGCTGGGCAATATAAAGGTGTCAGTATATTTGAGTTTGATTTTGAGCAAGACATGAAAAATGCCTTTATCATGCAAATGTGTTTCTACACGTGTACACACAAAAAACAACAGCCGTCCGTCGCTGTAAAAGACAAACATCTCCACTAATCAGTCCTTAACAGCCTTGCCCATCTAAACTAGGTATCTTAAAGAGGAAGTCAATCTCATAATGGTTAACAGTGAAGCATAAAGATAATATACTTTAGATTTACTATTATTTTTAATAGATCAAATGCTTAACGTATGACTTTCATGTGCATGCATAATGCATAACTGCATTAAAACGATTGCGGCCAGAGCTATAGTAGTCAGCCTACTCACACAACTAGAATTCAAATAGCTGTTGCCTCCAGCAAACACTTGAACAGCAAGCTGCTACAGAGCAGCAAAATTAGAGCAAATCTTAAACTTAAATGTAGGCACAAATGATATGGTAGCATAAAGTATATGTTCAAATATGTTGTTCACATAAATCCGATATATGATTGAGCATTACTCTTTTCTGGAAATACATTTGGATGAAATGAATAGAGATCTACATAGATAACACAATGTCTGTGTTTTGATCACCTATTTGACAAAGCGCAACTTTTCACTAGTTAATTTTAATAAATAAATTATAATTATTTTTTTACATTTCTATACACATTTTTCAACCTTTTAAAAACAATATTGAGATATATATTTTTAGTTGTTAGAAGCAATTACAGTTTTCCCAATTGCTAAAACATTAAAAGTGAATGCCGATACCAAAGCGTTGAAACCATACCGTTTGCATAAATGTCGTACACACAGGCACCAAACGAATGAACACATTGTCGGCATGGCACCGATGAAAACCATACCGTTTGCATGCATGTCGTACACACAGGCACCAAACAAATGAACACATTGTCGGCATAACACACGGTGCAAAACACTACACACATTGGCCAATGATGAAACACTCTGCAGTCAGCACGTCCAGTCAATAATCAAAATACACACGACATTAGCAACACCCCCGCACACAGAGTAAAACACTTAACCTGTATTTGAAAACCAATAAGTCACATATGTAGCACTAAATATAGAACTCAGGTATGAGCACCTGTCGTGAGACAATCGCAAACATGGAGGCTGAAGGACCAAGGGGGAGGAGAAGACGAGAAAGAGATGGGAAGAGGGAGAGGAGAACGAGGAAGAGACGAGATAGAGGGAGAGGAGAATGAGGAAGAGAATGGGGAAGAGGGACGTCGGGGCCGAAACATCATCGGTCAAAGGGCCATCGAGACTGTCCCCGGGCAGTGCGGGGGCAACATTACCATGTGTGCCTCCATTAGTGGTCAGGGGGTCCTCCATCACCATGCCAACCTGGGTCCCTACAACACTGCACACATAGAGACATTTCTGCATGCACTACATGCCGTGGTCACATAGGACGGACCAGGGCAGCCCAACCACAACCATTTCACGGTGCTGAACCTGCCCCCTTATTCCCGTTCCTCAACCCGATTGAGGAATTATTTTCGGCATGGCAGTGGAAGGTCTATGACTGCCTACCACATGCACGCATGCCGCTCCTGCAAGCAATGGAGGAAGCAGGCAGAGACAGAATGTTGTGTAAACAATTCTTGTGTGTTGAGTTTTGACACGATGAGTCAAATTTTGCATTTTGTGTGTTAACAATTGGGAAAAAACTGTAATATATATAGAGATATTAATTTTAGGGCCATATAACCCAGCCCTAATTTCTTTATTCAGTTAGTAGTAAGGAATGCAACCAAATCATATGTTTGCTGTGCTAAATATCTAGATACTGTTAGTCAAATATGTATTTCTCTACATACATTCCTATTGGTTGTTTGGCAACCTATTACTTGTAAAATACACAGTCTATGATTGGAACATCAGTTCTCAGGAGTCACGGTCTTGGTGAATGGTAGGTTCTTGACATAGTGTTTGGGCACCAGGTGCACTTTCCATGGCGTGATAAATTAAAAGAAAGTCCAGAATCCCATGCTGGTGAAGACAGGTACTCCAAGGTTGAGTCTTCTGGGTGGGTGCAAAAAAGAACCACATAATTAATGATCTTTGGCCAGGGGCGCTGCCAGGAATTTGACAAAAAACCTACCTATTTTTTGGGGCCTCTGTCAGTCATGGGCCCGTGGAATTGTCCTAACCTATACGGCACCCCTATCTTTGGCTATAACAACAAGGCGACAATAATCTTGGCCAAGCAAAACAATGAAAGCGCAAATTATGGAGATGATGGCAGTGCGTCTTTCACTGATAGGCATCGTGAGATTATACTTCGATGTTTGATATGCATTTTTTGTCATAGCTTGGCTGGTCTCTACCTAAATAGCCTTTGCTATGCCTATTTCTAAAAAACATCCCACGTTTAAAGTGTAGTAAATAAGCTAAATAATGAAAATAGTTGTTTAATCTTGAAACCACAAGCAGCCGAGAGCCTAGACACAATCTAAGATGCCGCTGTCAAACATCTAATTGTCCGCTCTGTAGTGTTGCACGGTGCACCGATACTTCAAAAGTATCGCGATTCTCGGAGATTTAAAACGTCACGATTCCTAAATTTATTAGTATTGATACTTTTAAGAATGACCAAGTTCCAGTTTTGTAAGAGACGTATTTCATGTTGGTGTGTGCGCAACGCACGCTTCCAGTGCCTCCCTATGGACGTCTGTTTTTTCTCCTCATGCAGCAAAGAAGCTGCAGCTGTCATGTGACAAACAAACACTACAGCGAGATGGCTGCATGTGCGAGCACAAGTATACAAGTGCTACTATGGTCGCCAGTCCATGACTAGTAGAAAAAGATGACGCGAGGAGTGAAATATGGAAGTAGTTTGTCTACCTTGCTGACAGTGAGGGCATAAGCTACCTATAAGTCGAGACCTGTTTGTAGTCAGTGCTACAAACAAATGCAAACAAAGTGAGCCAACACCTCGAACCTGGCGAAACACTTGGCCGACAAGCACCCCGAATTGTACAATGAGTTTAAAGACCGACAGGTTAGTATGTGAAAGATAACATGATCACGTTCATGCCATGAAATCAAATGAGGAGGCTATGGTATATTTTCTGACAAGTCACTATTTTGCACCACCGTAGTTTGATCAAGCTATCTAGAGAAATATTAGGCTTACTATGGGCATTATCCTCATGGCTAACCAATAGCCTGCCTAAAATCTAAAATCTGCTATTTCTTAGATGTTGATCAGCCAATTCAAATACAGAAAAGTAAATATTCCTACATATCCAGAAGAACATGATTAACATTGCAGTTCAAGAATGTGTAATAGTATTTATTACAGATGTCAATGGTTTATGTCTCCTTCATAGCTAACGTGAAACGCAATACGTTTGTCTTCGAATTTGCCCTAAGCATTGCATACGTTTTGTGTAAGATGAGAATGTCTGTTTGAAGTGACTTTCTCCAAAACAGGGAATGACCTAATCATATATTATATTAATCATATAACCAGAAGTGTTGCAAACTACTGATATTTGTCTTTCCTTCCTGAAGGTGGCTTTCATAGGCTAGGTCCGGGGGGGTTCCACATGCCGTTTTCTACAGTTACGGTATGCACCGAATAGCTTAATAACTTGCATCCTTTGTTCGTTCCTGTACTTAAATGTGCGCATTTCCTTGAGGATTCTAATATTTTTTACCTATAATTTTACAAATATTAGGCTACATGAAAATAGCGATGAGAAAAACGATTTCGTATTTCGACATTTTAACTCTAATGGAAAATAGTTTAAAAAAATTAGCTATTGAAAATAGTTTTTTTCAATAGCTAATGTGTGGCTCCGTCTTTTGAATGAGTATGCATTTTAGGTGATGATTTTGTGTGCAACCTCATATTGCAGGGAAGCATTATCACATTTATTGCTTTTCTTTCTTTTTTAAATAGCAATATATACAGGTGTACAGCTTTATAAGCATGGTCTTTGAATGAGGAAGTAGACTGTTGTTATCATCAATATGAAATATATGCATAGGGCTGGAATAGCTCTACATTTCCATTGAAACATTTACGTGAATCAGATTTAGCCTACAACTATGGCCATCTATGGCTAATCTTTAAAGCGTTGAGCAGCATAATGGTCTTAAAATGTGGATACCAAGTACTGGTATCGCTATCGGCCCATCCCTAAGAGCATGTGCATTTGTCAGTGACTTATTTATATTCGTTTATTATATGATTAGAATGGTGTCCCGGTTTTAAAATAAAGCAGAGCAATGATATTTGACAGTGTTTCTCCCTTTTCAGGAAAAGTATCGAAAAAGTATCGAAATCACAATTCTTTACTTGGTATCGGTATCGAAACAATAATTTTGGTATCGTGACAACACTACCGCTCTGCCCTAACTGTGGAACCTCACGGAATTTTCCAACCACATGCAAATCCATTTTGTACAAAAATATTATAACCTTAAATGCTAACAAGTCTTTATAAAATGTAGCTACATAACAACTATAATTTACACAACCAAAGTGATGAAAAATAATTTAAAACCACCTGTAGTCGGAAAACCACAGGCCACAGGAGTGCGACTGCCGCTTATCTGGTTGTGTGGAGACTGAACCTGTAATCCTCCGACTGCACGTGGTAAATGCCTCCACACCAGGGAGGATCTTAATTGGGAAAGCTGGGCTCACGTTCGGGACCTGAGTGGATGGAACGATGTGTAGCGCATCAAACCCATTGTGTGATACCGTTCCGTTTCCTACCGTCCGGACGGAAAAAAGCAAGCCCGGCGTAAGATCCACCAACTGCTCCACACATCCTGAGAAAGTGGCTGTCGCACTCCGGCTCGCCCACTCTAACTAACCATACCCTTACCTAACTAAGAAACCTTGTTAATGGAAATTTGCAAACTTAACCTCATTTTGTTCAAAAATATTATCACTATAAAATCTAACATTAAGTTTGCATCGTTAACACAGCTTGGCATCGCTGGATGGCTAACCCAGAGCTAATTCATTACAGTAGCTGGCTAGTTAGCTAGTTAACACAGACATCGGCACCTGCTAACATATTACAATTTCACTTACCGAAAAAACTGGAACAGAAACTTATTGGATGGTCACAGCAAGACATATTATTAGATAATTTACAACAATAATATTGTAAAAGCACAAACTCCACAGCTAAGCAGCATGTACAGTAAGTCAAGTTCAGTGACTGAACTTGACTAACTGAACAGTAAGTCAACAGTGACTGAAATTAGCTGAAGCGATAACACACAGGAAAAACCGCTAGCAGTCTTCACAATTTACAGCGCCAACACCACGTCTGTCACTCATTAGGCCACGCCCCCTAATTATAAAACTTATAATTTAAACTGATGAGTTATTAAAAAAACTCACCCCCCACAGTTGACAGATAGAGGGAAAAAAGCAACAAACACCAAAACAATATTGTGAACCAGGCTATAAACATGTTTATTTCTGCTGTAAAGTTGGGCATTTTGCCATACAGGTATATTGAAATTGCTCCTTTCTGCAGCCAGCCTCAAGTGGCCATTTGATTAATTGCATTTTTGGTATTTCCTTGTTGGCTTCATTTCTCGGAGTTTGCCCCTTGGTGGAAACAGGATGCACATGAGCTAAATTTGGAGTGTCATGACAAAGGCTGTGAATACTTATGTATATGTGCTTTTTTTCGTTTTTAATTTTTAATGAATTTGCTAAGATTTCAAACACACTTCTTTCACATTGTCATTATCGGGTATTGTTCGTAGAATTTAAAGGGGAATAATTAATTGAATCCATTTCGGAATAAAGGATCTAAAATAACAAAATGTGGAAAAAGTAAAGTGCTGTGAATACTTACCAGATGCACTGTATATGTGCATTGTTGTTCTACATAAATTGCACTGAGGTACACCAACAGCCTCAAATAATTTACCTATGACGCTTTTTATATACGTTTGTATCCCTGTATTTTCACACAGGGACACATTGTAGGTCTCTGGAAATCCAGATACCTCAATTATTTATTTTTTCGTCCAATTTTGGAATGTAGTAGGAATGATTGTAGGAACTTTTCAATGGGATGCCGTGTACAAAAATAAGAGAATTTTCTGATTGGCTGTCACCCACACAGAGTATCGAAAGTCTTGGCATAATATATGTTGGATCCTATCTTGCTGCACCTCTTACGCCAGCTTTGCATTGCCAGGTATCCAACACTACCCCGTGCACACTGTCAACTAGCATTCACACCACACATTCAGTGGGCATCAGGGTGATGAGTCTCAATGTATTCCCTATGGTAGAAGATGAATTGGGAGGTGCCAAGCAGTGAGGAAGAGTAGTGCACGTGAAGCAAATTGTAGGGTGTAGAAGAGGCGACGAGAGGGCGTGGAGATAGTTCAACTTTTTGGCAGAAGCGAAGGCGCATCAATTAATCAGGTCACATCACGCCATGTATACCAGCTCATCTGCACTGAATGTACAACAAATGTGGCTACTTTTGTTCTGACTGTGGCTACTTTTTACATTTACATTTCTGACTATTAAGTTCCAGAGTGGTACACTTTCTAAAGCCTTTCACCAAAACAGCAATGCAGAGAAGCTTTGTTATTTTGTCAACAGCTGATGGCAGCATTAACTACTCATCTAGCAGAAATGACCCCTCTATCTACCAAAAAACTTTCTTTTTTTAATATCTTGAAAAACTATGACATGAAAAATAAGAAGAAACCAGTGACACATGAAAAAAACAGAAAATAAATTGAGCAAAAAAAACAACACATGGCAACAAATAACATTGTTCTCAATCAACAAAGATGTGTTCCAAATAATCCCCATCTGTATATATAACTACTAGCACTCTGCTCAAAAGTAATGCACTATAGTGGGAATAGGGTGTGATTTATAATGCAGCTGGAGTCTTAAAAAAATTATATCAAAATTTATGATCTAATTTCAAACTAGACGGAAGTCAAACATTGTTAAAAGCTCAATGTACATTGGTACTAATTAAACCACTTTAACAAGCTAGTGAGACTTGATTAGGTCAAACCAACTGATGCTTTGTGGCACAGATTATTTAACCACTTTTCAAAATGCTGAATAAAACTTCAACCAATGATCTTATGTCCTATAAAGGACATAACTGGAATATTTTAGTCTGCACACCATTGTTTGTTAAATCTGTTTATTAACATGGTAGAGAGGCAGCACACGTGTCTGAACATATCTCCTGTACAGTAACACCCTATTTCCTATATATTGGACTACTTTTTATATGGGCCCTGGTAAAACAAAGTATACCAGACAGGAAAAAGTGTGTTATTGGAGGGAGGTGGGTAAGGAGTGTGAGCTGGTGTTCAAACAGCCGTTACGAGGGTTTGGCGTGTCGCGATGGCGGTACAAGCTCAGGGATATGCGGCAGGCGCACGTTTCAACAAGGCGATCAGATGGTGCCGAGGCAGGGTGTGTCTCATCACACTCAAACCTGCATACTGTCTGTGGTGGTGGTGGGGGAAAATGTGTGGGTGTTGCTGTTTGAGTCTTTGCACATGGAAAACTGAATCTGACACTGACGTTTCGAATGAAACTCTCAGACAGACACACTTTCTTACACATATACACACACACACCTAAACAGACACCGCAGATAGCCAACGTTTAACTTCCACATGCCCAAGTAAACACCGAATCTTTCAAAATGTAACTGTGCTTAGTTGAGATAATTTTGTTCATCACCACAGTTAGTGTTAGAATCACGAGACAGACTTGCATAAGAATGACAAATCGTCTAGTTTTTTATCTTGGTTTGCCTTCTAATCTTTCTAATACTTAAAGAGCTGGCTCTGTTCTGACTGCAGTGCAGCTTGATGTGGTTTCACTGCAAGAGGAAAGTTCAATCAAGCAGAGTTGAAGTATTTATTATTATTATTTCAAATACAATTGGAACCCAGTTCAGCCTTAGGTGGGGGGGTGCTAACGCAATAATGGATCATGCCAATTGGCATGCTCATCTCTACATAGAGCAGTACATAGGGAGGATCAACACAGTTTTATGTTGTAAAAAAACAAGCACTAATCACTTCCAGGTTTTTATTCAATGGTTCAGTCAGTGCAATAAAATACGAAATATTATTTTCATCCATTTTTACATCAGGCAGTAAGTACTTGCATGTCAACGGCAGTATTTTCAACAGTCTTAGGTTGTAGATGAATATAATGGTTTACAACATGAATAGATAAGGACTCAACTAGTCGGAAATCTGATTAGGCAACCAGTAACTGGTCTGGTTTCAATAATAGATTTTTTGGCATAAAAGAACATCTTCATTTGGGAGTGTCATCTTCAGACAATGACTCTCCTAACTAAACATGAGGCAGACATGTCAGAAAGTCATGTTAAGAATACAACGTTTTCAAGCAAAACATTTTCAATGCTTTTTCTAGCAGATGGTAGTTGAGTCAATCTAGACACTTGTGAAACAAAGTTATTTAAAATAACTTTGGATAGCCCCATCCAGCTAGCTACTATTTTGTATTCAATTCAAGCGGCTATAGTATTGATGGCTGAGAGGTACATGTAGCTCCACTTCTTCAACAAAAAGTAATTACTGAATCCAGATAAAAGTCATGGCTCAGGGTTTGGAAAACAAACTGCAAGTGATCAAATGAAAAAAAGGTGTGCAAGAAAGGTAATATCCTCTTTAAATCAATGACATTTTTTGATCCAAGGCCAGTATGACTATAAATGAGAGGAGTATTTTGATAGCTTCAGCATTCTGAGATGGAGAAAATAATCCAGAAATTTTTGTGAATTTCTGCTCCATCACTGTATACTTTCCCTTTAAAGAGGGACCCCTTACTTAACTTTAAAGTGCATATCCAGAGATTGCTATTAAACCGAACTACTAGCATCTCAGAGGACGCATCAAGAAAAATGCATTTTTTTTTTTTGTTCAACAACAAAATGCATTTTTTGATCTCCCCGAAAAAGGTAAGCATGCTAAGTAAGCAAATGTAAACAAATTGTTAGATATTTTACCCCTCAAATTATCCACATATAGTTGACATATATCTTCTGTGGGCTACATAGTCTAAGAAATATCAATGTCTGTGGAAAACATTCAACATATTTAAAAGGATAGTTCAGGACGTTGGGATTTCCTTTAATTTCCCCAATGCAAACAAACTTGTGGATGCCATATTTATTAATATTTGTCCAGTATGAAGGAAGTTAGAGGTAGTTACGGAAGCCAATGCTGAGTAGCATTAGCACAATGACGGATAATCTACAGGAACCACTAGCTGACTATCTTTGATATCCACAGCTTTATTTGACTTTGGGGAAGTACATCAGAGGCTTTACTGCCAAAGTCCAGACTTATCCTTGTATATTCTCCTTTAGTGAATTATAAAAATAATGGTCTCTCTACACAGTATTGAAAATGCCCAGTGGTTTGCATAATTATTTTATTGGATCAACGTCTCTCCCTCTTTCTGGTCTTCATCACTAAAGGCCTGGAAAAAACATACACAAAAAAACAAAACAACTGTTAGTTTCCTTAGAAACCACGTTTCAGACACAATTCAACCACTGCTAATAAGGAATAATACCAAAGCATTTCCAATAAAAGACGCTTTAATATTTGAACACGTCAAAGACAAACTTGAGCTGGAAAATGAGCATGAGGTCTGTTTGGTTGAAGAAAATGTTTCAAAGGGTTGTGTTTCACGCTATGAATTCTGGGAGATAAATGTTAGGGGAACTGTGACCTGGTGTTGGGGTTTGGGTCCAGTGTCATGGTTACGGCCTAGGTTTTGGGTGTTTTTTCATGGTTACTATGGCAGTCTAGGCTCATGGCATCTGAGATAACCAATGCGTTGGCCCAACATGTTTCTCTCAGACTCTGGGAACTGTGGGCAGAGCTTGTGGACCAGCTAGCGCCACAAGAAGGGAAAACCGCAGACAACCTTCTCTAACAAACCAGAGTCAAGGTCCAAATCACACCCTATTCCCTGTATAGTGCACTGTTAACTCTGAGCTATACAGGGAATAGGGTGATATACCAGACGTATAATTTATCTCATGCCCAAACTTGATGCTGTCTGCAGCGTGTTAAACCCTGTTAACTCTATTCTCTACGTACCTTGCACTGCTTTAATGGGATTGGTCTTTAGCTCCCTATCACTCTCAATCCCTATCATTTCTTTTTCACACTTTCTCTTATTTTTGTCATGTCCACTAGAGGCTCTGGATAAGAACTAAAATCTGCTAAATGACTAAAATGTAAATGTCTGGCATATACAGTAGGAGCATCCTGTCAAAAACAGCCAGACTGGGATTATAGTTTCTACTGTATCTCCAGACCATCAGGATGTTAATCTAACTGACTACATTAACCCCATGTACAACAACATCTATGCCCTACAAAGACACTGGACAATTCACCCTCACCTTAACATGTACATACCCGTACATATTATGCTTGATTTGTTTTTCCTATTTCTATCATATTGTTTCTACTAAACATGGTCTTTTTTTACAACTGTATTTCTGAAGCCATGGCATAAGATTTTCACTGTATATGCGATTACATCTGCATTTTGGTTTTCCCCCAACCCTTCCCAGGAAGGCCAACGTTCTCCAATGCAGAGCAGCTCTGTCTTCCATCCAGAGGCTAATTGGTGGGTCCATTAATGAAGGTGAACGCTGCAGAGTCACATATTGGTAGTTGCCTGGGAAACGTACACTGCAAGGTCACTGACAGACAGTCATGGCGGTGTCAGAGCCTGATCTGCCTATCCAATTTGACTGACCTGTAAACTGTGTCTCAATGTGAAGGCTGCATCCACAGACTTTAGCCGTCATGTAGCCTCCGAATGTAGCCGTCATTGGATAACTGAGCCACCAGGTGATCCCAGTTACCACATAGCAAACGCTGCGAGAGGAGAGCTGCCATCCTACATGACATTTGTGAAATGTCTAGTAACTTTGGAGCCAGAATCTCTTTATTTTATATATGTTACTGGAGGAATTATACACTTAGATATGCGTTGACATTGGGGCTTTTATTTTGAAGGTTTTATCATTATACCAAATTTATGACATTATCATTAGTGTTGCTAGCAGAATACAGCTCCAGGAAGAGGCAAAGCGAGAGGGTACAATGGGTTGACACGTTTTAACCTGTTATATTTTCACACAGTTGAAGCATGAAAATAAAACCAATAATAAACAAAGAAAAACTTAAATTTAAATGTGAATTCCTCGGCCACCACACTATTAACACCCGCTATTTTCTTTGAATACAATTGCGTCGTCACTAGCCCGCTATGAATTCTGGGGAAGGGTAGGCTGTTAAGTGTCAATTTTTCTATCCTTTATTTGTCAGAGAAAGGAAGGGCGCATTTGGCGTAACTAATAACTAAATTCCAAACTGGGGCAGCCTTTGTCGCGCTGCGGTGAGGAATGTGGCCTTGGAAGGGTGCAGAGTTTGAATTGAGACAGCCTTTGTAGCACTGCTGTGACGCAATAGGCCTTCAAATGCGCAAAATCAGCCTTCAAATGCGGCCTTCGGAGGATGCAGGCTTCACATTGAGACACAGCTTGAGACACCGCTACAGACTTCTATCCCCACAATCTGCATCACAGACACACATTCTGAGAGCTGATTTTCTGCTTTGCTTTCACAGAAGAAAGGGGGATACAGATTGGGCTTTGGGCCAAGGGGGTAGGCTTAGAGACGGAAGTTGAAGCAACCATGGGCTTAGCGGCCAACGGTGGAACTGCACCCCCTGCGGCCCAAAAACACTTTTTCCCATAGACTTTCATGGTGAAAGAAACTTCTATAGGTCAGTGGATATTTTTTTTGCGGGGGTACATCAACTTACCAGCCCGAACACTTAAAGCGTCCTTGGGCCGTATCTTACACCCAGCGCAATTTACTTTTTACACAAACGCTTAATTATTCCTATCTTGCACCTGACGCATATGGGACTTTTCCCTCCACAGACACGTGTCAGTAAATTATGGAATGAACTTGCGTTTGTTGGGTGGTTCAGCAAAAAGAAAACGTGTGTTCCGGCGCAAACGTTCCCTGGTGCTATCTTGCAGGTCACAAACAATTCTGCCACTGACCTGGTTAAAAGTCAGTGGTGTGTTATTCAGATGCTATTTTAAGGGCACATGCTTGGCCATAATGTAGCAGGTGCACAACACGCATACACTTTGCACCTCTCATCTACACAAATGTAGCAGTTCCTATTATTGCAATACATCATTAGAAGGAAAAATATTACCACACGAGGGAAATCATTGTGGTGTCCGAAGATGTGAAAAAATAGACATACATCTAGTGTACACATTTACCCAAATTTTTCAGAATTAATTATTCGAACTGATATATATCAACTGCAAGAGAACCCATTCAATCAACATACAAGTAATTTGCGATGCTAATAGTAAAATCACCCATGTCTTTGCGAATTACCCTGGCTCAAGCCACAAATAATTTATGGCAAACTCTGCAGCAGAACGGGAGAGGAGAGCTTATTTGACAGAAGAGTGAGGTAAGCAAAGTAATCTTGGTCTAATTTTAGACTATGTTGCAAAAATATTACCATGCATTCATAACCTCGTGATTCAGTGAGTTCAGTGAGAGTGAGCCCAAAACTTTGGAAAGTATGTCTTGTAACATTTCTTTATTTACATTTTGTAAGAAAGACAAATCAATAACAATCCGCCATTATAATATCAATCCGCCATGGAACAAGCGCGCCTGCTCTTAAAGGGAAAGTGAGATGGGCTCCCCAAAACGTTCTTATCGCTAAGTAGTTCTTAACCTATTCCTTAACATCTCTCTTAACCTTATGGCACGGTTCCCGACACGTTCGTACTCTAAGTATATCTTCTGTAAGTCACACTTTCGTAAGGTTGGTCTGGACCATTCGTAAGCTCTCTCTTAGCGTTGTTTGAGCTCAAGCTGCTAGTCGCTGTCACTGTGCAGCAGTCTTTAGAAATCAGTGCAGCGCAGTACAAGTCACACTATGGTATGTTGACAATGTTGTGGCTCAACAATGATTTTATGGACATTTTAAGACTAATAATAAAATATGTTCGCAATGGATACAGGCCTATTTATGAAATTGACTTTATTTGGTATCAGAACTAATATGTGGTAATTAGCTTAGGCTATTTCGTAATGTCATTAAAGCATTTAAATTGGCAATCACTTTTGATAATTAAAGTATGGCAAACAATTTGGCTCTAAATGGCTAAGATCTATAAATGGGTAAGCATGGTGGTGTCCAGTAAGCGACCAACTATGGCAGTGATCCAACGTGTTCTTGTATTAAATCAAAGACGTTTAGTCCATGTCAATTGTTTTATTCCGCAAAAACCTGTGCTTGCCAGGCTTGTGCAAGCTCAGCTCATCCAGCAAAACTTCAAGTCCCTCTGACGAGAAGCTTGGTGCCCTTTTTTTTAC